>CAUYSK010111123.1:0-65187 GCA_963575035.1 Avahi laniger
ATGCTGGCGGCGGTGGTCTTGCTCCTCCTCGCCCCGCTGGTCTCGGCCGGAACATGACTGTGGAGGGGGCCGGGGTGGCCGAGGGAGCGGGAGACAGGCTGGAAGGTTGCTGTGCGCACAGCGTCTTTGGGCAGAGGGACCGCCCCACTCAGCCTCAGCGCCTACCGCTAGCATCAGGTGCTGGTGGAAAAGAGCTTGAATCTCAAACTCCAGCGTTGCCCTCTGACCTCACTCTTTCCATTTCCACATGCCTCGCTCCCACCTTGCATGCTAAAATTTCCAAGAACCTGCTCTGTGGCCACACAACTCCCTGCTCATCCGCTCCCCTCCCCCCACCTCGCACCCCTGCCTCCTTTGCTCCCCATCCAGCCTGAGCAAGAGGTCATCGATCCCTAAGCCCTTACTTCCTCCGAGTCCTGGCTGCCGGTCGCCCTACAATTTCCACCCTTCGACAATCTCCGCCCTGGGGGATTCAGTCTTAAATTACTCCAGTCACCCACCTTTGACTCTTCATATTAATGGACAAGCAACAACGGAGAGAAAAATTGCCAAAAAGCACAGATTTCTGTTCTTTAAGCCTCATCTGCAAACATGGTCACGTCCTGCCCCCGTCACAAGCAGCGGCCACTGCAAACCCTCACTGCGTGTTCCAGATGCCCCCGTGCAAGCTCCCCCAGCAGATGGGCTCCTCGTGGACTTTCCCGTCTTCTCCCTCCACACCAGCCCTTCCCTCTACTCAGCCACGAGGGAATCTCCCCTTCTGTCCATGAGTTATAGACCAGCTACTTCTCTTTTGCCAGGGACCCCCTTCCCTCCGGCGTGTCTGACCCGAGATTCCTCCCATCTGCCACCACCGTCTCTGCGGTTCGCAAACACGTGCACGTCTCTCTCATTTGAAAAGAAATAGAAAGGAAACAGCACTCACCTTCGGGTGACCCTGGATCTGCCACTCATGCAGCTCGTTTCATAACTTTGACCTGCTCGAAAGTGTAGTTCACACCCTGTCTTCGTTTTCTCATTCCTGAATTTTCCACTTTTCCCTGAGTCCACCAAACTCTGTCCTCTGCTCCCAATGCCCACTGAAGCTATTGTTGCCAAAATCACCAACGTCGTTATTGTGCCAAAGTCACGAGCCGTTTCCAGCCCTCTTGATGGCACTTGGTGCCTGTGATGCGCCCTACTTAAAACTATTTTTCCGTGGCTGTGGCAACACCAAGGGGGTGGGGAGGGAGGGAGAGACAGAGACCGAGACTGCAGGCTAAGCTCTCACCAAGTGCATCCTGTTCAAATGAGAGCACGTGTGTAAAACTCAAAAGTAACGCTCTGCTTGCTGCGGGATGGAAATAAGGGATTGTCAAATAAGGGGCGCAAATAAAGGTTAAGTTTTGTTGCAATTTATTCAAAAACGTTCCCCTATAGCCCACAAAGCCTGCAAACCTCCTGGTTTGCAGGAGGAGAAACCGGGATCCAGAGAGCTCAAGGGATTTTCTTACGGCCACACAAAGGCGAGAACTGTAGACCGAATACAGTTCTGACTTCGGTCTCCAAATGGCTTTTAAAACTTCTACACAGTGTTATTTTTCTTCCGCCCTTTCCCCATCTCCTTCCCTCTCTTCTCTTCCTCCCTCCCTCTTTCTCCCTTTCTTCCTTCATTTTCTTCATTGTTTCCTTTCTTCCTTTAAAGGACTGTTCAAATATTTACCTTTGCTCACCCCCCACCCGAGTGCGAAGCACAGCCTTGTTTGTGTTACTGCTGGGTGGGGGTGCTTGCTTTGACTTTGACGTAAGTACCGCAGTTAGAGTAAGGTGCAGCTTCTGAATGTCCAATGCTCCTTCCGTGAGCAACCGCGCCGTTCTCTGCAGGGACAGACTTGTTCCTGGAGATGAGGAAACACCTGCAGCTGCTTCGGCTCCGCCTCTCGTCCTGGGCTGTGGCCGTTCGGCCTGGACACTCTCGAGTTTCTTCTGACCTCACACCGCAGCCGCTGTCATGGCAGGTTTGGGATGCGTGCTTCACTCACGCTGCACCCTTCCTCAGTTCTCAGGTCCTTTGTATTGTTTCCAAGTTCCCGTCTCATTAAATCATTCTCACAAAATCACTGCACTGCTATCAGCCTAAGATGTGTGCCTGGAATACTGCAAATGTCCCAAACGGGGCATCTTCCCTTGTCTGCCCCAAGTCCCCACAAACCGAATACCCTCCAAACGGATAAAACTTCCTGTAGTTAGCAATTAGTTAGACTTTTTCAGCCAAACTTCTTCGAAATAGGGTGGTGAAAACCAAATTCTTATTTAGACTGTGTGACTTCAGACCAATACTTTTTTGAAATAATATTTGTTGGGTATTATTTGTTCACAAATAGTAGACTTTCACAGAAAGAAAATTAGGAAATAGATAACAGCACTAGGAATCAAATAAAATAGAATAAAATGAAAGAGCTGGTTTCAATCCTACCTTTCAGAAATAATCATTGTGGCACACATATAGTTATTTCCATTTTTACAAATATTGCAGCATCAACTATTCTTACACACAAATTTTGTGACTGTATATTTTAATCTCTGTAAGTTTCTGGAAGTAGAAGTGTGAGGCCAAATGATGCAAGTTTCTTTTCGGGTCTTGACATGTATTGCCAGAAGGTGACGTGTGAATGACAATTTTCCAACATCTTTGCCAGCACTAAATACTAGAATTTTAAAAATTCTAATTTATAGCTGGAAACGGTTTATTATGACATATTTTAGTGGTAGTTCTGATCTCCTCTGATAACTGAGACTCTCTTATATTAAATATACTAACCTACTCGCACACAGTTCGAATATTTGCTCCCAGTGTTCCATTCACTGTTCAGTTTGACGATAATGTACACTGACGGACAGGTTTGGAGTCCGAATGGAATCAGACCTCAGGATCTCCCCTTTGACCTGTGCTATGTTCGTTTGCTTAGAATGGTTTTCCCATCCTGAGATCAGGTAAATATTTGCTTGTGTTTTCATTTTCTTTTAATTTGTTTATTTATTCATTTTTCTTTGTATTTCTTGGCTTGGACTTTTTTCGGTGTAAGGTTTGAGACAGGGAATTGACTCTCCCTCCTCACCAAACATGTGGCCAATTGTCCCAGCACCATTTATTGAATACTCACTTATATTCGTCTTGTATTAAATTATCCAGTCTACCTGTGATGATTTCTAAGCCTTTTATTTGATTCCGTGGCTTTTATTAAGTCAGTACAATGTTGCTTGCAGTGTGTTTTAACACATAGCAATGCAAGTTCCAACTGCTTTTAAACCGTATCCCCCAATATTGGCTATTTTTATAGGGTTTTCCTTTCTGATGAATTTTATAATCATTTTTCAAGGCTATTTCTCTACCTCCTTGCAACAAACTCTGAACAGGTATTTTGATTAGGAAAAAATTGAATCTGTACATTAATTATTCCTTATCCCCATTTCTGCGTCTTTGTTCATATGAGGTTGGATTTTATATCTGTTATGGCTTTTAAATTAATTTTTTTGTACTATATTTCTTTGTTTCACGAATAATTTCTACATTTGTATGTCGTATTTAATTCTTCCCTTTGGAGTCTTTAAGAATAGCGAGAAAACACTTTTTAAAGTTACTTATGTTTCTTCTTGAAAATATTTTTCAAAATCATTCTCTTCCTTTTGACGGCAGTTCTCCTTTTCATTATGTTGGAGAACGTGTTTATATGCTTCACGATGATTTTTCTCTAACACTCATCCTTAAGTAAGGCCAGTCCTGGGAAGCGGGACTTCCAGTTTCAAACTGGGCGAGCCCCGGGCAACGCAGGAGGAGCTGGTCACCTGTCGGTGCAAAGAGATTGATCCGTCTAAACCAGGTGCCTGTTTCTTCTCCTCCGTTCACACGTTCCCTCGGACGGACTGGTTCTGGCATTCATATATAATTCCTACCCACTAAAACCAATAAGGACATCTCATCAGATGTGGCTGGAATAGTTACTTTTTCTCTCATCCACACAGAAGTTCTTTTATTTTCTCATTTCAACGTTCTCCAGGTATGTGCACGTCTTAAACTGAAGCCGATCCCTGCTTGCCGTTGCCTTGGGCTTTTGCACCTGCCGTTCCCTCTGTCTGGATCGACTTCCTTCAAATTAGTTGCTCACTCCCTTGTGTCATTTAGATCCTCCTCAAATGTCACCTCCTGGGAGAAGCCCTCAATGACTCTTCCCTTCCACCATGCAGCAACTCTTAACCTGCTGCCCTGGTTTCCATTATACTCACTGCCTGTGTCCCCACCGTCCTGCGGGCCCCGTGAGGGCCGGACTCGCTCTGTTCTGTTCTCTGCTGTCTACCCGGTGTCTGTTGCAGGGCCGGGCGCAGGGCGCGCACTCAGCGCAGCTTTGCTCCATCAGTGACACGCACCTGCTGGTTTCCAGCCGTCATTCCTGTGCATCTTTTCCTGAGCTGCCTGCATTCCTTCGTGCCGCTGCGATGGAAAGAGCGGTATTTTTCCTGCCCCTTTTTAGTGACGATGGCAGCTTTCAGATTTCATCTGTGATGTTAATTTCGTGTGTCAACCTGCCTGTGACACAGGTGCTGATTGAACATTATTTCTGGTGCGATGAGGAGTGTTTCTGCATGAGATTGGCATTTGAACTGGCGGACTTGGTAAAGCAGACGGCCCTCCCCGGCGTGGGTGGGCACCGTCCCGCCTACTGAGGGTCTCAATAGAACAACACAGGCACAGGACGGACAGATCCCCCTTTCTCTTCCTGCACGCCCGCCTGAGCCGCGACATCTCGTCTCATCTCCTACAGCCCTGGAGCTGGGACTCACCCGTCAGCTCCCCTGATGCTCGGGTCTTCGGACTTGAGCTGGAATGACACGGCCGGCTTTCCCAAGTCCCCTGCTTGCAGACGGCGGATCACGGGGTTCCCAGCCTTGCAATCACACGAGTCAATTCCTCATAACGAGTGCCCCCCGTATATATAATATATACACATATTTTGTTTCTATTGGTTTTTTACATTGCTATCAGGATATTTTTATCAAATATGAATAGGTCTAATTATTAACAGTGCTGGACACACAAGTTCATATTCCTATCTGTGGTTTTGTTTCTCTCCTGGATCCTGACTGATACAGGCGCACGCGGAGGACGGATCCTCTTCCAGATGGAAGCTCGGCAGACCCAGGGGTTCTTGATGACACCAGTGAAGCATCTCTGTCACTCGTGTACCTGCTTCGCGGTGCCGTCACGGGGCTTTGGCTCTGCTTCGGGCGCCATTGCCTCCGCCAGGCAGGCTGGCTCTTCACAGCTTCGGAGGGGCCAGGCTCGGGCAGCTTTGCGGCCCCGGTGCCCTGTCCCCGTGGCGGAGCCGAAGGGGTCTTGTTCGTGCCCTGGGCAGTCTCTGAGCGTCTCACAGCTCACTGATAAAAGTTCTTCTAAAATGGATCAGCCAGGAAAATCTCAGGCAAGATTCCTGGGAAGCAGATTAAAAACAAACATACAAACACACCAGTTAAGTTGGAAAATAATCCGTTAGGGCTGACTTTCAGGACTTCCTACTCAGCCCCTGGCAAAGAGGGGAAGTTCTTTGCAGTTAATCATTCATTCATCTTCCTGGAGGGCAAGGGGCGCATGGCGCCGTGGGACGCGCTCCCCGGCACGAGCCCAGCTCTCACGGGGAAGGGGTCTCCGTGAAACCCCCGGGAGGCCGCGCTGTAGTCTGTTTCAAAGTGAAGTGTTCGTCCACACTTATTTCTGGAAAACAATCTTCTTTATTTTCTTCTCAAGATGAATGAACATGAGTTATCGAAAGTTGGGAGGAAATGATCTGAAATGAAGCAATTCTGCCTCCTTCATCTGGAAAGAGATTTTCCTCCACGAGCATTTATTGAAAAGCCATTAATATTGCTGGGTGTTTTTGCAGCACTCCGAGACGTCTGGAGTACTTTTCAACTTTTGTTTTCAAACCTTACAGACTCTCTCCCTCAGCTTTTGATTTGGAAATCGAAGTTCTCGCCTATGTCACAGGACCTTTCCATAAGCCTCAGGAGTGTCCCCGACACAGACACTCACACGAGGATTTTCCGCCCGGACACTCTGGCTACGTGGTCCAGGACGGCAGTCTCAGAGCATCCCACTGGGCACGGAGCCACCCTTTGTACGGGTTTGGAAACGACCGTCCACGCTGCATCTTCAGGGTCTGACAACGCTGTTTAATCGGGCAGCTTCTCTCCACCCCGTCTGTGCCTCTTCCCGTGTCCCCCCTGCTCTCTGCTCCCTCCCACGCAGGTGTTCTCCAGCTCTCTCACGCTCACCTCATCGCAACCCTGCTCCTAAAATGGGTCTCCGTTTGTCTCAGCGAGCGCTTCCCCGGAGGCACGAGGGACGGGTTGCTCGGGAAGACGAAGCCGTCCCACAAAATCGCGGAGTCAGGGTGCGGGATAAGGAAGAATGCAGACAGCCGGGCTCCGAGGAATGTGCAGTTGACCCTGGCGTGACTCCACTCGCACCGGATTTTCCGATTGTCCTCGCCAGGGCCGTTACCGTCTTTGCCAGGACCTAGAGGCTGCCACCAGCGGCCGCCTAGTGCAGTGAGGGGACTGTTTGCTCGCGTGGTGTGTCTGCAGCCGCGGTGGGCCCAGGGAAGCGGGCAATGATCAGAGCACGGCTCCTCCGCTTCCCTCCACCCCGGCACGCTGTGGCGCTTGTGCCAACACGTACTTGTCTTTCCTACCGTCGAGTGGCACTTGCGGTTTTATTTGTATTTAATTTCTGTTTTCAGATTTGGAACCGAATAGATGCACGTGTAGGAGCTATGGGGAAGAGGTGGCTCGGTGTAGTTGAGGGAAAAAGTCATTTAAAACTAGATACCAGATGTGGTTTTTTAAAACGCGTACGAGGTCCATCGAAAGACTTTATAAGGATGTTGGTGGCCGCGGTGTTTGCAGCAGCCCCAAGCCGAGATGTGCTCAATGTGCACCCACAGTGGAGTCGTGCCGCCTTCGCAGCAGGAAGTAAACACGACGCAGCGACAGCGATGAACAAACGACCTCACGCAGCAACGCAGACGAGTCTTACAAAAATATCACTGAGCAAAGGAAGCCGGACAGAAAAGGGTATTTACTGCATGCTTCTATTTACGTGTCGTTCAAAGTCTGACGAGACTGACCTTCAATGTTAGGGTTACCTTGCAGGGTGGGCAGGTAGTGGCTGGAAGGGGACACAGTGGCTCTATTCTTGGGTTGGGTTCTGGCTACCTGAACAAATTCAGCTTATCGAAGTGCATCAAGCTGGCCACATACAATTTGTCCACCTTTCTGTAGGGATGGGCACTTCAATAAACGGTTCAAAAAAAGACAGTTTTCAACGTCCAAAGGAAAAGGAAAACGTTCCCTTTTCAGCAGGGTCCTGGTGGGCACCTCTCATTCCTAGCCTTGTTTCCAGCCTCGGCCTCCCCTCCTCCCAGGCTGGAGTCCCCAAGATCGGCCCCTGTTCTCCCCTAAACCATGGGAGTGGAGAGCAGTCCACGGTAATCACAGCCTGACACCGCTCAGAGTTGCGAGTACTCATTTTAGACCCCAGGGCAGCACTTGGGGACCCTCGACATGACGGTACGGGTGGGTCCTGCGTGTCCCAGTCTCCCGGCCTTCGACGTCTCCGCCAGTGCGAAGTGGCGCAGGTTCCCTTGTGCTCCCTTCTCATCCCTGCGTACACCTCCCGAGACACTCGGGAGCTATGCAGCCTAATTCCACGTTGAGGACAAAAAAGCAAAAACATTCTTTCCCCTGAAGGCAGCATAATGTGCAAGTATCTATCTCCCTACAACAAGAGCTATTTCACCCCCATTTCTCACCTTCCTGGGGGGTTTGGGGTGCAGGCTCTGGAGCCAGAACTGCCCAGTTCTGGAATGTTCTGTGTATGTGACACACACGGGACACAGCCCTTGACTCCTGGAGGCTCCAGTTTCCCCTTCTGTAAGGCGGGGACGTCAGGATGGACCTGCCTGAGAGGACGGATGAAGGAAGATTAAGCGCCACGCAGAAAGCCCAGCACACCACAAGCTCCCAAACTTGCGCAGTGACTGCCGTCGCAGACCTTACCTGGCGGGCCCAGGGCACCTGAGGGGCACATCCTACCCCGCAACCCCCTTAGCCGCACAAGGAACCAGCAAGAGCGGAACGACTTCTTGGGCAGAGGGTCTGTCTCCCTTTCAGCCACCTCTGCAGGGAAAAGGGACCAACGGCACATTTTTTGGTCTCTTGTCCACAGTAAACCCCAGGAGCTTCTGTGCTCTAGTTGCGTGTCTTTCTGATCCTTCCAGTGCCTGCTTGGAGCAGAGGTGCCAGGATTATTAAAGCTCCGGGGGTCCCGGAGCCTTTGGACTAAGTACTTCCTTCCAGCGCGGGTGGTGACAGGTGGGTCTGGACAGGAAGGGGCCGTCGCCGGGCTGCTCCCTGCCGCGGGGCTGGCGGCCTGGCGGGCTGCAGGCCTTGCTTCCACGCAGCTCCTACCCGGCCTCCGGCTCCCCCGGGACAACTGCTCTCCGCTCGCCACTGAGGGGTGTCCACGGTGCTGAGTGTCCCTGTGGTTTGGCTTCATTGCGACAGTCCAGCCACGGGGGACAGAGGATTTTTTTTTACCATGACAAAATATTGCATACTTAAAATTTACTATTTTAACCATTCTGACGTGTACGTTCAGTGGCATTTAGTGCATTCCCAGCGCGGTGCCACCGTCACCACTACCTAGTCCCAGAGCATCATCCCTGTGGGAGACCCCGTGCCCACCTGGGCTGTCATCCACGTCCCCTCCTCTCCGCCCCGGCATTCGCTGCCCCGCCAGAGTGTTGCTAGCGCACCTGGAGTGTGGTTTCAAAGAGAAAATGTCACGCAGTCCCCCAGTCCCATCCGGTGTCTTTGGGTCTTTCGTTAACTGTCCAGCCCTTGGGAGTCCTTGAGCGTCCCAGGGTGCGTCCCTGCTGGGTTTCCAGGAAGGCTGGAATGTTTACTGAAAGGATTTCTCAGAGCTCCAGCAGGAGACGGAGCCAGAGGTTTCAGACTGGCCCAGGACGGCCCACCCTGTCCCCAAGTCCTACTCTTCCTTCCTGTCACCCTTCCTGTCACCCTGCCACTCCTCCCCGCCAGGGCACAGGCGAGAAGCCAGGGCGCGGAGCTCCGGATGGCTCCGGGAAAGCCAGCTGTCTTGCAAGAAGCTCTCGGAGCCAGGCGTCCCAGGCCTCCGTCCTCAGTGTCACCTGCCCCCTTCCCTAAGTCCCGGGAGCCCACCTGTGCAGTGGGGAGTCACACGAAGATCTGGTTCCTGGAGCCGCCGCCACCGCTCCGGGTGTCTGCAGTTCGGGGAGGCGCTTGCCATCCCTCCAGCCCACTGGAGGCCGCGGGGCCCACGCGCCGTGACTCCGTGTTCCCGCTTCCCGCCATCCACCTTCACGTCCATGTCTTCACTCAATCCCTGGCTGTTTTCTAGTAATATTAACTTTCCTTTGACGCCAGTCCCTGGAGCATGCTCAGTCTTGCTCCCGTGTCAGGAAGGCTGTGACTGTTCGCCTGGTGACCCCAGAGCCACCTCCTGCAGGGCTGGACCCCTGCCAGGCTCAGCTGCTTTCTTCTCTCCTTCGCGACAGACAGCGCCACCGTCCCGTCTCCCTGGCGCTTTCTGCGCCCGCCCCAGGGCGAGGCATGGTGGGTGTGTCAGGCAAGCCTCGTCCAAAGTCAGAAACCACGCCACTTATTCTAACAGAGAAAGTTCAATATAGAGAACTGTTCATTTGTTTTAAAGACGAAAAAGGCCAAGAGAAAATGCTCACGTGCCACGAAGTAGCAGCTGCAGGAAGCCGCTGCCGTCCGAAGGTGGGGAACAGTGTGGGGAATGGAAGTGGACTCTGAGTCGAGGCTCGGCTGGGCCCGTGTGTCTGGACTCGGGCAGGGCCCCCGTGCTGGGACCCGGACCCCTGAGCAGGAGACTAGCCAGTTGGTGCCAGTGTTGCCAAGGGTATGAAATGTGCTGGGTCTGCAAGTGTGGGACAAACTGCACACCAGACACAGTTGCTTCCACTGGAACAAACCGTGACTTCCGGGGTGACGTGAGTCGGGTGCCCTTGTCAGGAGCGGGGGGTGGTTCATACCTTCTCTCTCCTGGGGCTGTCAGGTTTAGCAAAGGAAAATGCAGAGTGCTTAGCTAAATTGAAATTTCAGATCCACAGCAAATCAACTCTTTAGTATAAACATGTCCCATGCAATATTTGGGACATACCCAGTGCTAAAAATATTTCCCTCGGAGCCTGCAGAAGACACCTGGAGCGACGCATGCAGGACGCGGTCGGACTCTGTGAAGAGGCATCAGAGTCTCCGCTTTGATCTCCCATCTTGAAAAAGACAGCATCCGTTTTCCCTCGGTCACAGAATAAATCACATTCTGTGAACAAACACAGACAGACAGAGCGCGAACTTCGTGACTGATCTCACAGGTTTTGACAGCTCCGTGCCTTTTCAGCAGCTGCGCCAGCGGCCCCCGGAGCGCGCGGTCGGAGCATAGTCGGAGCTCTGGGTCCCTGGGCCGGGTTTCCTTCACTCCTCTCTCTCCTGCAAGGTCGTCCTTTGTAGTCTGGCGTTCAAGGCCTGGCGGGCCGACGCCCACCGCCTTGGCGATCTCCTGTTTCATGTCGGTGCTGGTCCATCCCCAGTGCTGTTCCAAGAAGAAACACATTCTTTTCCAAACGCCACACGCGTGTTTATTGAGAAGAGCGTGCTTAGAGGGTGACTGTCTTCCCTTCGTAGCAACTGGCTGAGCATGGACACAAACCCCCCAACAGCTGACACGGTCCCCTCCCCAGGGTGCTTTTTATTTACAAAATGGAAACAGCTTCGATATTTCTGATGGTGAAAGTGATACGTGTTTATTGTAGACAGTTCAGGAAAAGGAACACAGAATAAAATTAAAACTATGACTATCCATCGCCAGAGACATTCACCACTTACGTTTCGGAACATAACTTCAGATATTTTACTAAATAAACACACACACACACACACACACGTGCCTGTACTCACACACCCCATTTGTGTGATTTTATTTAAAAAAAACAGTGTATTACTCATGTTAGCTAAGTTTTACCATAGCAATAAAATAACTCTGGATTCTCAGTGGCTTAATAAAACAAAGATTTATTTCTATTCGCGACACTTTCCCAACGCAGGTTGGCAGGGTCTACACGGCGATGCAGGAAGCCAGGCTAGCAGAGACTCCCGGCTCGTCGTTGCACGATCCGGACCGCATGGCCTACCTGGTTGCTGCGAGGGGAAGAGAGACTGCAGCGCTAAGCTCCAGCCTTTCGCTTCCTCGCTCCGGAGATCACAGCAGCCACCCTGCACCGTTCCCTGGGCCGGAGCCGGTCATGTGACTCCCCCCATCTCCAATGGGATGGCTCCCTGCATGCCCCAGGGAGGGGAGGGACTTTGCATGTCGGTAAATACCAGTCACATCTCACACACGTGGGCTTATATGACACATGTTAATTTACAGTCTACTGTTCTCAGCTCACAAGTCATCACGGCATCTTTCCATGGGGATCATTACTATTTTTAGCGGTTGCAAGTATTTGATTCTAAAGTCACACCATATTTTACTGAAATAATCCCTTATTAGTGATTGATGATTAGGTTGGTTTAATTTTTTTTCTAATGAAAACAATGCTGTAAAGAACATTCTTAAACATAGTCTTTGCACATTTTGCTGTATTATTTTTTCCTAGTGTGAATTTTTCAAAATGAAAGTTCCTGGCCAAAGAATATGCACATTTTTAAAAATTTTGTAACATACTGACAAAAAGCTCTTCAGAAAAGATGAGCTAATTGGAGCCTGAGCACAGTGGTCGAGCACAGTGCTCATCTTCCCACACTGTTCCCGGGACCACGTGTTAGAATTCTCTGTTAATACAGTCAGTAGAAAATGGTACTTATTTTAAATGTTCTGTTTCTTTGATTCTGATGAGAAAAAAAAAATTAAATGTGTCTATTAGATCTTTGAGTAACTCATTTTGTGAATTATCTCCTCGGAGTGATTGTCCTTTTACATAGTAATTAGTGAGAGCTCCTTATATTTTAAGTATACCAACCCTTTATAAAATATATTACAAATATTTTCCCAATGTTTTATTTGTATTATAACTTTTCATGGGATTTTTAATATTAAAGAAAATTTTAGCTTCTGAATTATCATATTTATGATTTTTTCATTGTATGTGTCTCAGTGGCATAATTATCATGATTCTAAAAAATTACCTATATTATCATTCGTTGTTTTAACTTAAAAATGTAAACATTTGAAATATCTGTAAATTGTTTTTGGTATAAGGAAAGAGGTAGGGAAATAAGCATATTTTAAAAATGGAATCAGGTAGAAATGTAACCTTATGTCTTTTGTTTATTAAGTAAACCTTCTCCCCCCCCATTTGAAATGTTACTGGTCTCATTCATTGGACGTTTATGTGTATTCTGGACGGTGATACACGCTCTACGTTGCCACACCGTCCTGTCACATTATATTCTAATGTGGTTTAAAATTGGGAAGGGAAAATTCCTCCTTCTTATTCTTCCTTTTCAAAACATTTTTGAGTTCGCTCATGCATTTTTCTTTTCAGATCAGTAGTTCTCAAAATTTTTGGTTTCAGGACCTCTTTACATTTTTGAATGTCACTAAGAACTTCAAAGAATTTTTACTTCTGTGTGTTATACCTATTGATATTTACCTACCGGAAATTAAAAGTGAGAGATATTTAAAATATTTACTTACTAAGATTCGTAAAAATAAATACGATGTAACTGTTACGTGTTAACATAAATAATATAATTTTTACAAAACATAGCTATAATTTTCAAAACAAAATATTGGTAAGGAAAGGGGTATTTTTTTACATTTTTGAAAATCTCTTTTATGTCTGGTTTATTAGAAGACTGATTCTTACATCTGATTCAGCATTCAGTATATTTTCACATGTTGTTTTAATTAAAGTGTATAAAAAAATATGACCTCACACAAATAAGTGGTTAGAAAGCAAGGAGTATTTGAATACCCTTTTCAGGGAACTGTGGATATTCTTCTTTGATATTAAACCAAAACTCAACAAGTGGTAGTTTCTTAAAGGTTGTTTGCAATGTGGCATCTGAAATTATATCAATGAACTTTCGTACTCTTACATTAAAATTCACTGGTCTATCTTATTCTTCGAATAAATCTTTTAGTCATTTCTAAGTAGAAACCTTTTCAAAAAACTTTATTGTTGCAAAATCTGACACGTTGCATTATTTCTTGTTGGTTTTTGCATAGGCACAAGGAAAACTTTGGAATTTTAGGGTAATGATTTACAGGATGATAAATGTCATTGCAGAGATAATAAACAGGAAACAGTAAGACCACAGCAGAACAGGGTAAAGCACAGAGGATGAGCTGAGTTAACCCCTCGAATGCATACATTTATTCTCCAAACATACTACCTTTGAATGTTCTTTCTTTTCTAATTAAAAAATATACTTTTTTATTATAAAAGAAGTATATGTGTATTGTAGAAAATCAAAAGATACAGATAAATATGAACAAGAAAAAAGCAATCATTTTACTCCCACTCAGTAAAACAAACGCCGTATATGCTTTACAAAAAAATTAACTTAAGACATACTATGTAAATTGCTTTTCCCAGTTAAATTGTTAGTTAAAATATTTACTTTTTTTTGTTTTAATTTTTTTTTTTGTATTTCAGGGTATTATGAGGGCACAAACATCTTGGCTACATTTTATGTCTTTGCCTCGCCCAAGCGAGGGTTAGCGGCGTGCTCTTCCCCCTGCGATGCTCCCGCGTCCATTAGCTGTGAGTCCCCCCAACCCCCAATCCCTGGAGAATATTACTGCCGTGTGAGCGCCATGGTGTCGATCAGTCAGTGCCAGTTCGATGGCGGGCGTAAGTGGAGCCCATTCTTCCGATCTTGTGATACCTCACTTCGGGTAATGGGCTCAGGCTCTATCCAGGAAAATATAAGAGGTGCTAGATCACCGTCGCCTATGCTCAGAACCCGCCTGCGGTTCCCGTCTCACCTGGAGTGACAGCTGCCTTTACGGTGTTCACAAGGCCCCGCGTGAGCTGGTCTCTCACTTCCTCTCTGACACCTCCCGCTTCTCCTCTGCTGGTTGACACCGCTCGGCCAGAACGCCGTCTTGCTTTGCGATCACCTGCAGCGACCCAGCCGAGGCCGGGCTCCTCCCTGGCAGCCGTAGCCAGCGACGATGGAACACGGGATGGGTGCGAAGGCCTGGCCGTTCCGGCCAGTGCGGGGCTCCCACGGGCCACCTGCCGCAGAGCTCCTCGTTGGTCGGGCGGAGGTGTCGTGAGACCTGCATGGCAGTTGGTGGCTCTCCCTGCCCATTCCTTCTTCTCTCCCTGGTCTTACTCTTCCCACCTCCCAGTAAGCGTCTGTTTCTCAGAGGGCCTGAAACGACTCAGCGCAGTCACACACGGACGCCCTGTTTTAGGTGTGAGCCACCAAAGCCCGTGTTTGCACTTACATTGCAGTTTGTCATTTAAAATATTTGACCAGTGCCGGCCGGACATTGCAAACGTGAACACCCCTCTGAGTCACCTTGGGAGCAAATAATGTCCTCTCCAGAGTCTCTGCATGGGGACGATAAGGCTGGCTCAGGGACGCAGCCCGTCACCGTTGGGATTAAAACATCAACAAAAAGACCATGAGAACTGAGAGGGTCTCCACCCTTTTCTCGGTTACGATTTTCAGTGTAGGAAGTCACCGCGCGGCAGGGCCGTCGGTCACACGCGCACAGCGGCCGGTTTGAGCACGGTGTGTGCGTCTCCCCTGCAGCCCGCAGCCGTAATCCACGCTTGGCCGACGCAGGCGCTCTGCAAAATCCCAGCGTTGGGGAGGGGGAGCGGGGCTTGCGATCCGTGACTGCATCTGGGCCTCGGACACTTGGATGCAGTTGGAAGAATTTTTGTTGAATTAAGGAAAAAACTGAAAGCAGTTTTAGGTTCATGGCAAAACCGAGAAAGGTGCGGAGATGTTCCGTGCTCCTTCTGTCCCTGCACACGCACGGCCTCCCCGCCATCAACACCCCCACCGGGTGGACACTTGTCACAACCGGTGGACCTGCACGGACTCGGCCTAATCCCCCCGTCCACGGCGTAGAGTTTGCCCTGGGAGCTGGCGATTCTGTGGGTTCAGAGAAATGTAGGAGGACCCGTGTCCACCGCGGTTGTCTCACAGCAGCTCCGCTGCCCGGCACCCTGCTCCGTTCCCTGCCTGCTCCTCCCGCCCGCGCCCTTTCAGCCCCTGGCGCCCACCGACGTCCTCCCTGCCTCCGCAGTTTTGTCTTTTCCAGGACGCCATGAACTCGGACCCGTGCAGCACGCAGCCTTTTCAGCCTGGCTTCTTTCACCTAGCAGTACGCATTTAAGTTTCCTCCGTGTCTTCTCGTGACTTGATTGCTCATTTCTCTTTAGTGCTGACTGATATTCCAGTGTCTGGACGGACCGCAGTTTGTTTGTTTATTCACCTTCCGCAGGACGTCTGGCTGCTTCCGAGTCTGGGCAGCTGTGAATAAAGCCGCGGCAGACACCTGAGTGCAGGTTCTGTGTGGACCCGGTTTTCCATGTAGGGGACTTTTAATCTCCCGCATCTCATAAAAGGGAGCACATGGCTCAGAGATGACAAGGGACCTGTCCCAGGCGGCTCAGCGGAGACTCCACGCCGAGACTAGCGTCCGTTCTGGGAGACGGCGATGCTGCCGGTTCTGCACTAACGACGAGGAATTAATTAGCAACAACCGGAGCGAAGGCCTGAGAGCGGCTGCAGAGTAGACTCGGCACCGTCACCGACTTCACTTCAATGCTTGTCTTCCACGCACGGGCCACTCAGCATGCCTCATATATTTTTAATGAGGGCGTTCTGTTAAGGTGACGGGATTGATTTTTAAGGAAGCATTAGGAACAGCAAAACGTAACTCCCGAGAGGTGTCGACCGAGCTCCATTACCCCGCCACACTCATTCCGACCTGAGCATTAGCTGCCGGAGAGGAACAGGACGTCAGCGTGTTTATAAAAACCTGCATCTGAGAATGGGAGGCCCGGGCCCGCTGCAGTCACGAGCACGTGTCCCTTCTGAATGGCCCAGCGTGGAGTCAGCCGCAGAGCCCGCCCGCGTGTGAACAGAGCGAGGGATTTGAGGAGCTGCTTGGTCCTCACATGCTGCTGCCTGCGAATCCCTGGGTCCTACCAGCTACAGAGTCATCGGCGACTTGCACAGACCACAGCAGAGCGCTATGAATGGACTCCAGCTGCAGATGCCTTGATTTGCTCACCTGCAAAATGGGCACAATTACCACACTTAACTATACCATCCTTGGTAGGATTAAATGAGCTAACGTATGTGAAACACTGAGAGCGGTACCTGGAAAAATCATGTGAGCTACAGAAGTGTCAGCGGTTATTATGATTATTATCACTGTTATTTTTCCATCTAAAAGAAGAAAAACATCATCGAATCTGTGAGCAGCAGGTGCAGATCCTGTGTGACTCTCGCGGTGCGTGATGGAGAGATACGCATGATTTTCTTCAGCGACAGAAGTCGACAATAGAGAAAATTGTCTCCACCAGAATTCCTGGACACTTTGTTTACGCAGAAATGCGGTTGATAACTGCAGGTTCCGAAGGCGCAACCCAGGGGCAGTGAACTCCAGTCACTAACGCCTTTCACGTCTGCTGGGTCTTTCACCTGTGGCGTCTTTGCGGTGTCTGAGCCTTTGTGGGTTTGGGCATGCGGGTCTTGGGCAGAGCTGAGCTGCTCTGGGCGATGAAAGCATGAGGAACGTGAGGTTCTGTGGACGAGAGGGGGGCGCCGGCAAGCTGGCGCTGGCGGAGGGTGAGGCGAGAGTGAGAGAGAAATCAGAACTAGCACCACAAAACACAGGAGGGATGTGACGGAACGTTTATTCAGTGGTGAAGTTTGGATTCAGTCAGAAGGCCACACGTAGGGGTCTAGAAGCCCATATGTGGCCTTAAGGCTGCAGGTTCCCACCCCTGGGAGGGATTTCAGGTTGTCACTTCAGGCCCCATCTGGTGGATGGAAGCCAGGGATGCTGCCGAACATCCAACTGCGCACAGGACAGGACCCCTCGACGAGGAATTTTTCAGCCCAGAAGGTGAACAGTGCCGAGGCTGAGAAACCCTGGATCGGACCCGGCCCCCTTACTGGGGCGCTCTACACCGCGGCCAAGAAGGGAGCGGTGGTGATGACAGCGGTGACGATGGTGTCGCACACGGATGAAGCACTCACAATTCTTCACGCCCTTCACACGCGTCAGTCCACCAGATCCGCCCAATCCATCGACGTGGGCGGGGGTCACGACGCCTGTTACTCCTGTCTCTGATGCAAGGAGGTCTAGGTGGGGGGTGGCGATCTCTCCAACGTCGCACAGCTGGACAGGCAGAGCTGGGGCTGGGGCGCTGGCGTCTTGCGACTTCTAACCCCATGCCTTCTCCCACTGCGCTGCGCTCTGGGCAGAAACGGAGGGAACGGCTCCGTGATGCTTCCAAACCCTGAAGTGCCCAGAGCTTTACGCATCCGTGGTGAAGCCAGGATTCCTCGTTTCCAGACTAATAGACACGACTCACCCAAAAGAGACTGACGGGGCTCGTGGCCTCTGTGGTGCTGGGGATTCAGTGGCTTCCCCAATTCTGTGCGTCTTGGACCCAGTAGAAAGCCACGTGCCGACAGCGACGCCCATCGGCCTTTCCCTCCGCTGGTGGAGGCTCCACGGCAGCCGTTGACAGCTGAAACTTTTGTAGATTATTTTTCCCCTGGGGTTAAGTACAAAGTAAGTGTAAGTGTGTTTGGTATTCTCTTTATTTGCCAAAAAACCCTCAGTCGTGTCCCAGGCACGCCGCACGGAATTGCCGCCTACTCGCGGTCAGGAAGCCTCCCGTCCCCAACCTCGCTCTCCCCCGAAACGCCAAGCGCGACACCACCGTCCCCCTCAACCAGCACAGCGCTCTCTTCCGTTAGAGTGTCACAGACAAGGGTGGAAACCCGACTGCTTCATGATTGGCCGGAATATAAAGTTGGCGCTGCAAAACTGGCAGGACAAAATAATCAAGAACGCCATCGAAATAGCGGCCCGGACGGCCAGGACAACCACCAGCATCACAGAGAACCGGCGCGGAGGGGTCTGGGTGAGAGGGGGAGGCGGGACCGGGCGGGCTGGCTCAGGGACACGGAAAGAGTGAACCGAGGTGCTCTGGGTGCGTCACGCTCGTCCGAGTACCGTGCGTTGTGTCTTCACTCGGGGTCTGGTGACGCCGCGAGTAGCAGATATTTCAGCGGGGCCACTTTCACCCTGAAGACACCAGAATGCCGCTTTTTGTTTGCGCTAAAGGGTGCGGGACTCCACAGGGGTGGGGTCCGGGACGGGATGAAGCCTGGGTCCCACCGGGTGTCAGGATCACCTAGAAGTGGACACTCAGAGGTGCTGGAACACTCCTGGGGTTTCTCCTCTCTGCTTGGCTTTGTTCTGTGGGAACCACGTGGCCCACGTGGCCAGACGCTCCCGGCCTCACATCTCAACTGTGTCCCCAGCAAGGAGCTGATTCTTCCTCTGCTGGTCCACTGAGAAAACCCAAGTGGTCCTGATTAGTGACACGAGTCACATGCCCACGACTGGGTGACCAACGTGGCCAAGGACGTGGGTGCTGTGGTCGGCTGTGCCCTCCAGAGTAATAAGAACCAAATGTACGGCACCCACCGCGTGGCGGATATTGTTCCAAATACTCGCCTTAACTCCCTTGATCCTCACGGTGACACTGCGGGTGCCCACGAGGTAGGCACTTTTATCACCAGCCCTGAGAACAGCAAGGCACAGGGAGGGTCAGTGACTTGTCCAAGGTCACACAGACGGCAAATTGTGGAGCTGGGATCAGAATCCAGGCAATTCGGATCCCAAGTTCTGCTTTTAACCACCGTCCCACACCCCGTCTCGCTGCGCGTTAGAGGACAGAGGGAGGAAGTCTGGCGCCACCATGGTGCATATTGTTCCCGGAAGAAATGGGCACTAAACAAGAATTCTGCTACTAATTCCTCAGTCTTAGCATCTGTAAAATGGGGATGACATTGACTCCCGTGGCTGCAGCGCAGGCGAAGTGAGAAGATACAGGAGGGGCAGAGTCTGGGGACAGGGCAGAGCAGTAGGGCGGGTGAGGGCATCGTCGGGGCGGTCCTCGCTTTGTGTCCTTCGCTCCATACGAAGAGTTCCTTTGAAAACTCCCAGTGTCGTGCTGAGAGAAACGAGAGAGAAGGCCGTGTCCTGGCACGACAGGGAACCACGTTTTCCTGAAGCCCATTTGGAGGTGGCGGCAAGAACGGGGGAGCAGAGCCCCCAGGGAGGAGGGGAGGCGCAGGGGAGTCGTCGGGCCTCCCGGCTGGGCCACTGCCCACCTCTGAGCGCCGCGACCCTGGGGCCTGGTGTTCTGTCTTAATGAGGAAATGGGGAGACCTAAGTGGGACATAAAGGGCTTTCCATGGCCCCAGTTTGCCACTGCTGAGTGCTTGAGTGCCTGCCCGGGTCAACACCAATAGCTTTGTTTGAAGGCGAGAAAGGGAAAGTGAAAAGGTGAGAGTCTGGGGCGGGGCCCTCCAGTGCCCAGGAGAAGGGGGCTCCGCAGCCTGGGCCAAAGGCGCCTGAGGCTGCTCCCCCGGCCGTGCTGAGAGTTGGCACCGTGGCACCTTCGCGTTTCCAGCCCCAGAGGCGTCTGCGGTGAACCCGGCAGGCTTCTGTTCACCTGTTCCTGGCGGGTGCTGCACTTGGGGAAAGAAACCCGGCGGACCCGAGTGAGCGGCCGGGGAGGGGGCTGTCGGGCCTGTCTCCTGTTCCCAGCTTGTTCTCTGTCTGACTCGCGTGTGCACCTGGCTTTGCCCCGTCTGGGCTTCCCACCCACACACATTTGTAACCAGGAGTCAGATCTTTCAGTAGGGTTCCGCAGCTCCGCCCGCCCTGCTAGGCAGAGCCGGTTTAGGGACGGCTCCCAAGTCCCTGCACCCGTCCTCGTCCAAGCACGCTCAACCTGGCGCCACGCGCCGCCTGCGTTTCTGTGTAGACTTCACCCGCACAGGGGGCTCCAGGCTGCGTACCCGAGGGATGAAAGATACTTTTGATTCTAGTTGTAGAAAGGAAGTGGGGAGAGGACTTTAATATTCCTGCCAGAATTCCCCGTGTAAGAGCAAGTTTCTGCTTTTTATTTTTTAAATGCAGAGTTGGACTCACTCCACCTAAACAATACATCACGAAATGGCCGCGTTAATTGCAGTTGAAAAGGAGGGACTGAAATCCACTTTGATGCGGAGTTAATAGGACTTATTCCTGTTCGTGTTTCCTCCCCACAGATCCAACGGCACCACCGGCCTCAGCCTCTCCGGCACTCGCCTGTCTTACGCATTGTTCTTTGTGAACTCGGAGTCAGATATCCATTTCCTCAGGCTCTTTAGGCGGGAATTAAAAAGATATTAGGGGAACTGGCTCCTTTTTATTTTTAAGTGTGTCATGAGTGATGGAAGAGAAGCGCTTCCTCTGGGCACATCTCCCAACAGCCTGCGGGAAGCTCGTGATTACTGTGGCGGAAGCTGGGACGATGGCAGAGGATCTAAACCTTGATTAGACTAAATGCTGCCACCCTCCTCGCATTGCGAGCGTAAGTGCGCTGGCCTTCGCTGCCAGGCCCGGGCGAGAGCAGCGCGGCTCTGCCCGCAGCAGCAAGGCCGAGCCACGCGCGGGCTTCCTCGCTCTCGGCGCGCTGCGTGAACACGGACGGAGCATAAGGAAAGTGGAGACGAGCTAGACTCCGTCGCTGCCCTGCAGGAATTCATAGTCTTGAGTCCAGAAGCCTAGCTAAGTAATTCCAACGCAGCTTTCTGGTGCTTGATCACAGTGCGGGGAGTGCCAGCGGAGCTCGAATTCTGCCTTGACCGTCACAGACGCCGCCGTGTCTCCAGGCTCAGCAGAAGTTCTAAGATCAAAGAGACGGCGAAGGGACTCAGGGGTTGTGGAGACAGCAAAAGGCCCGGGGTCCGGGAGAGTGAGGGACATGTGGGGGAACAGAGAGCGGTTTACCTTGGCCGAGGGAGGGGCAGTGAGTGTAGACTCCAGGACGGGAGGGAAGGGACCTAAAGGTCTCGCAAGTCGCATCAAGGGGTTAGGTCTGGGTTTTTTTTTTTTTTCCTTATAAAAGTAGAGACTTATCAAAGGATTTCGAGAAAGGAAATGCTTAAAGTACGTGATCACGTGTGAGTTACAAAACTAGTCATGGTATCAGTACAGAGACTAGCTTGGAAATCAGTGGGTACCGAGTGTCCCTCCCCAAGGGAGAGGAGCTGGGGGCTGAGGTCTGGAGAAGGACTACAGGCAACTTCAGAATGGCAACGCAACTGGGAACCGAGATGAGGGTCGGAGTCTGGAAGTACTTTGGAGCTGTCTGGGAGAAGCAGAGGTTCGTCAGAAAGCCTGAGTTTGGTAGCTGGGTCTCCCGCTACTGACATTGGTAAGACAGCCTCTCTGAGATTAAGTTTCCTGGAGTTCTAAAATAGGAATAGTAATAATAATACCCATTTCAAAGATTGGGGACTGTGTGGTGGCCATGAGCATGCCCCACACAGACCACGGACCACAGGGAGCTCTGCCGACCGAGGGCTTTGGCTGCGGGGCCCCGACGTCCACGGCTGGGTCTGTGCCCAGACGTCACTTCCTGCAGGTACTGCGGCCGGCGGTGAGCAGGGCAGGGAGGGTAAGGCCATTCGTCGGAGACTCAATGCCTTTGACGCCCGACCTGGGCGTGGACTCTGCAGCTGCCTTGATGAACGTCCGTCAGTCTGCCTGGTGCACAGGACGATCCCACCCACCTCTCTCCTTCCCTCCGTCACCCAGGGGGACTGGCAGCGTGGTCTCCCAGACCCATCTCGCAGGGGGTTTCCTAATAAAATCCTTGCACATTCAGTCTGTTTCAGCATCTGCCCCACAAAGGACACGGGCTAACACAGATTGAGATGGTGACTTGTAAACCTTACATTTTATTTACGGTGACTCAAATAACCACCCATGGATGAATGGATAAGCAGAATGCAATATATCCGTAAAATGGAACATTCCTCAGCCGTAAGAAGGAATGACGTGCTGATACATGCCGTAACATGGATGAACCTTGAAATCAGAGAAGGACTCACTGTTGCGAAGACCTTAGAAGCCAGGCACAAAGCGCCAGTGACAACTTCCAAAAGTACAACTCATTGCATATTGTGTGATTCCATTTATATGACATATTCGGAATATCCGAATCCACGGGGCAAATCCACGGGGACAGAAAGTGGATTAGTGGTTCCCAGGGGCTGAAGTTTGTGGGGAGGGAAGGGGAGTGACTGCTTGTGGACGTAAAGTTTATTTTCGGGATTGGAAGTTTATTGGGAAGTTGACGTTAGTTCAGGAACTAGACAGTGGCGATGGTTATTGCAACATTGTAAATGTGCTAAATACCTCGGATTTGTGTATCTTAAGATGGTTAAATGGTAAGTTTTATGTTTTGTTTATGTCACCATGATAAAAACTGCTATCAGGTATTAGGGATACTATTCTTCCCCACCATGCCTGCCCACCTCCCAGTGCTCCTCAAACCTCTCCTGCCGACTTCTCCTCCCACCGACCCACTGAAACTTTCTTGCTAAATTTCCAAATCTATTGGACACTTCCCAGCACTTATCTTACGTAAGTTCTCTGCTGCCTTTTACGTTGTTAAGCCCTTGCTCTTTCTTGAAATTGTCTGTCCTCTTGTGTGACACCGTCGCTCCTGTGTTCTCCCTCTTCCTATGTGTCTCTCAGGTTCCCCAGACGGTTTCGCCCACCGTCTTCTTTCTCAATCCATTTTCAAAAAAATACAATGCAACCTAACGTTCCCGTCCACGTTCCAGACCCGAAGAGTTCCGGCCTCCGGGCCCCTCCACCCAACATGTGGGAGACAGAACTCACTCGGGTCTCTTTCTGGGTTTCCTGTCGCAGGAAACGTCCCAGCCAAACACCCAGTTCTGAAACCAGAAACGCCAGGTTTCACTGTTGACTCCGCCCCCCTGTCAGGGCCCAAATCTCATTGGTCTGAAGTCCTGTCAATGATCTCACTGCGCATCGTGCAAGTCCACACCCCTGCAACCCCTTCTGCTGCTCCCTTCCTCATCCTCACCAACGGATCAGGCAACAGGCTTCTCGCCGGTCTTCCTGCCTCCTTATCATTGCTGAAATAATTTTTCTGAAAGGGGAATCTGCCTATATAACTAGCTGGCCCAACCTACTCCAGTATGACCTCATCTCAACTCATTACATCTGCTGTGACCCGATTTCCAGGTACGAGCAGTTAGGATTGCAATTTACGAATTTTGGGGGACACAATCCGCCCGCAACACTGATGAGAGGTGGGTAGGTAGAGGTTCACCTGACTAAGGGCTAGACCGGGCAGCTACACCTTTGAAATGGGAAGTGATTCCTCCTCTCCTGTCTGACGCGATTCAAATCAAAGAGGAGAAACGAGAAAGAGACAGATTTGTAGCTAAATCCCCAATGCCTAACCCCATAAATTCTGATATCATCTTAATTTCCTTTTACCTTCTCAGGTCCTGTTTAATCTCAGATTCCAGTTGCCGATTCACTAAGCTTCTGTTCAAATTTTTATATGCCCCGTCAGGGGGACGATGCACGTTCTCATTTGTAACAACCAACTACACTAAAAAGCCTTTTATGGATGTGGTTATTTTGTTATTTGACTCTGATTAGTAAGAATAGCTGGAAGAAATTGGGGGGACTGGTGGTTTAGTGAAGGGTTAAATATAGCAAATAACTTTTAGAATAGCGACTCTGCGTGAGTCTACTAGAGATGCTAAGAAGAGATATCTGGGCTTCTCTCTCCACGCCCCGCGAGTCCCTCTTCCTTTGTGCTCATCTTCAAGGAGCAGGAAAACTTCCACTTACATCATCTTGTTGCAGGGTTTCACCCTTGGCTCTATTGACGTTTTGGGCTGAATGATTAATTCTGTGTGTGGGTGCTGTCCTGTACATCAGAGGATGTTTAGCGGCATCGCCGGTCTCTTCCCGCTAGATGCCAGTAGCGTCTCCAGACATTGCCAGTGTGCCGCGGAGGGTAAGAGCATTCCCAGTCGACAAGCGCTGTCTTACAGTATGCAAAAGCACTTGGTAACTCTAACGCGCTATGCAGATGTGTGGAATTATCTCATTTACTATTTCCAACAGCTGAGTGGTCTGCAGATGGGGAAATAGGGAGAGTTGTTTAAATCAGTCGTCCCCAAGCTTTTTGGCACCAGGGACCGCTTTCATGGAAGACGGTTTTTCCACAGACCGGGGGGCAGGCAGATGGTTTGGGGATCATTCCAGCACATTACATTTATCTTGCACTTTATTTCTATTATTATTAAGTTGTGATGTATAATGAGATAATTATGTAACTCGCCACAGGTTGGGGGCCCCTGGTTTAAACGACCTGCTGCAGATCACACCGCAGATCTGTTCTAGCCCGATGCTCTGAGATTACACTGCAATCACAGGCTTCTGTTCCCACGGATTTTAATCATTCTCTCAGATAGGAAAGAGTTTTGTCCCCGAGTCACCGGCAGAGGACATCTCTGAGGGCTAGCTGTGCTACTTATTCCTGGGCTTGATGGGACATGAAGCCCACGCTGGCTGGCTTTTCACCTAAACGCTGCCAGCGGGGAGCTCACATTCGTGCATGGAGATCTCATCAGACGACACAGTGAGTGTGCGAGCTTGCAAGGGAGACTGCAGATCTTTCCTGATGAGTGGTTTATTTTGGGTTAAGTTCTCTTTGCAGAGGTATGCATAGGTACTGAGGATTGGAACCCTGTGTGTAAATGGCATAAAACGCAATGTGTGAATGAGATACCTCCCCCCCCACCCCCAGCCACGTCTCCTCCATGGACACAAGGACCGATCTCATTCTGCCGCCCACTGTGGGAGGCTCAGTTAATCTGATTAAGCGAAGCCAGCGCCTCCTGATTTCCTAGTCCTGCTCTCCCTTCTCCATCGAGAAATGGCTTTTATGGTCCAACAAAGGGCTCAGCCCGGTGTACCACGAATTTCAGATAACGTCCCACATCGGGTTAACCAAACTCTCCTGCCGGCAGAGCTGATGCCATCTGCCCATTTATTGACAGCCTCGTCAGCAGAAATCTGGAGTCTGAGGCTTGGCAGACAGCCAGCCTCCTCTCCGCTGTCTCTCCAGCGTCTCGGTGACAGATGCTGCGCCTCCTGCCCGGCGCTGCTGCTGGCAAATCGCTACATGCTCACGTTATTCGTCAGGGCGTGGAGGGGGGGCAGGAAGGGATGCGAGTTTTCCAGGAAGGAATTTATATTCCTTTCCAGGTTCTCTGTTTGCAGATTTAAAAACAAATTCAAATTGACTTTTAAAAATGTGAAATAATCAGTTTATTGTTCAGCAGTGAAAACAAAAATCATGCAAACCATGTAACTATTCCAGGTGCCAAACCTCCAGTGACGCAGGCGGTGCAGAGGTGAGCGCTTGCCACGACGCGTCCCGCGTGGACCTCGCGGTCTCGGAAGACACCTTTCCCTGTGCCGCGACACAAAGCGGCTGAGCGGGGAGGATTTTTTCACAAAGGATGCCTCACTCGTGGTGCGGTCTTACCCCTCGTCAGTGGCAGTCAATCGGGGTGTTGTTAAGAGTGAAGTGTGATTCAGTGAAGACACAACGTGTATGTCCTTGATGGAGGAGACTTTTCTGGCCGTACCTTTATTTTTAAAGGAGGAAACAGGAAATAAGAGATAATTTTCAAGGAATGAATTGCAGCCTCTGCATGGGGCTTTGCACACGTGTCCTGACCGGCATTCCAGGTTGGATGTCTCTATTTGGAGGGCCTTGTAAAGGCAGTTTCATCACAAGATTTTTCCCCTTAGGTATAAGGCTCTCTCCCGTTGGTTCACGTGGGCTCCGTGTCTGTCCATTTGGCCACAGCAAAGGGAGTCTTGGACCGGGATTGCAAAACAGCACAGGAGGAACTGTGCCACACGGACACCCAGGAAGGAGCCCATTCACCTGAGGAGGTGGGGGAAATACAAGTGGCCCTGGTGGGGGCCTCCGCAGCTCCCCGAGCCCGGGAGGAGCGCAGTTAGGGCGTTTCCTTGCTAAGAGCTCCTCTCTGTGCACACTGAGAAGGCAAAGCTCCCAGAAGGGAATCGGAGAATTCACCCAGTCTGGGAGAGGACCCCTCCTTCCGCACAGGAAACGGATCTGTCCAAAGCTATCCAGGAAGTGGCTTGGCACTGGGCGGCGCCAGGAGGCCCGCGCTACTCCTGGACATGCAAGCCGCTCGCTCTCCTGTGCACGGTGCCGCCCTGAGCTGCTCCAAGACGAATGTCACTGTTTCTTAATGGGCTGGTCTCAAGCATACATAGGACAATAAAAGCCTCATGCAAATGAGTGCAAACGACCTGGGGTTGTAAGCCCCCAAACCATTTGGAGAACGCATAATTCGCATTTTCGGCTCTGGCACTGAAGCAGTAGCTCTACTAACCACCACTCCGGGCTTGTCTCGTGTTTCGCAGTTTAAACGTCTCTTTCGTCCGCGTTTTCTTATCCAGCAGAAGGCTTTCTTCCTGGCCCACGTCTGGGCGCGGCTGTCCGTTCTGGCACATCAGGTTAGGACGACGGCAGGGCTCTGTGTCCTCTCATGATTGTAGGAGCGTGGTGGCTGCAGGGCGTGACGCTGCGACAGACTGAACTGCGCGGCCGCGCTGGCCACCTGGGGAGACGCGGCTCTGCGGGCTGGGCTGAGCAGTCGGAGATGGCTGGACGTCGCAGCGCGGTGCCCCTTGCGCTGGACAGATGAGGACCTGGCTGTGGGCCCAGACATCTGCAGGACAGCATCGCCCTGTGTCCAGCCCCACACTGGGGCCCCCAGGACGCCAGAGAGGGAGGCCTTGAAGGACCGACAGGAGGGGATCGTTCACTCTAATGGAACCAGCGGCCTTGAGTGGCTGTTTCACAGAGCAGGGATGGGCGTCTCGGCCTGGTCAGGAGGCTCGGGGCCAAATCACACCCTTTCAATCTGCCTCCCACACACCCACGGGCCCCAGGTGAGTGGCGAATCTAGGAGGGCACCTTTGCTGCGGGTAGAGCGAGCAGGCACTGGCTGGGCTGGGAACCGGGCCAGGGCAGCTTTGTCCCTCCAGCCACGGACAGTTCTGGGGAAGGGCTTCCAGGACGACAGGCAGTGCGGTGTCCAGGCCTGCGTGTCCTTACCTTTCCCTGCCAGCAAGCTGGGCAGCGTGCTTTCTGCTGCCTCCACCACCGGCCTCTGTGCCCGCCTCTGCCTCCTCTCCCGAGCCCCTGGCAGCTGCTGGGGTGCCCGCCTCTCTCTCCGCACGGCCAGGCCGCGGGGACAGAGATAAAGGCCACTTGGAGCCTGCGAGCATACGGTGCCAAGAACAAGGGCTGCGGTTTTATCAGTGCCCCTCGGACGCCGGGCGGCCTCCGCTCCGGGAGCCTGGCCTGGCACCAACGGCGCGGACGCGGGAGGTGCAGTCGTGCAAAGCCGCCGGCCCGCGGGTGCGGGAGGTGCTGCCCGCACCGGCCACAGCCGCAGCCAAGATGCCGCCGGCACCAACTGCAGCCGCAGCCTTCGTCCCTGCTCTGCGTCTGGGCTCCGTCTCCAGCTGACGCACCGGCGGTTGCTACGAGGCTGCGGGGCTGGAGAGTTACGGGAGCAGGTGTGGGGGCGCAGCCTGCAGAGGAATGGGAGCCGAGTGCGGTTGCGGCTGCGCTCCGGCTGCTGCAAGCTCAGAGCTGCAGCGCGGAGTCACCAGCAGTGCATTCTTTGTTCAGCGCCCAGCCAGGCTCCAGCCAGGCTCGGCCGCCGCCGCTCATTTTTCTACGCCTTAATACCTGCTCGGAGAAGCAGGGGTTGCCTGGCAGGCGGCCAAGGCCCCCCTCTCCTCTCCTCCTGCAGGACAGGCAGGGCCGAGGAAAGGGACGACCCCTGCCCGTGCACCGAGACCCTCACTTCGTCCTCGGTGTTGAGCTGCCAGCTGGTTCCCTGCAGGGAACACGGTCCCACGCGCACCCCGAACCCATGATCTCCGAGGACCTGGCATTTAAAGCTAATGAGTGAAACAGCCCAGGTGCAAACCGATCTGGAGCCAAGGAGACTTTGGTGACTGCTCCACTGAAAGGGGCACTGCTAGCGTTGTCCATCTTTCAAATTTTCAAGAAAAGCCAGACGTTCCAATTTTTGTATAAAATATTTTTAATTTTCACATGTTGGCAACAAATCTGTATTTTAAAGTACCACGTCGTCGGCCAAGCAAACCACCTCTGCAGGGTATACGGGGCCCCAGGACTGTCTGCGTGTAACTTCTGCCCTAAACTCCTGAGGATGAAGCCATCAACCCCGCCTTGGACCTGGCTGTGTTCTTCCCGCTGACTCTATCCTGTTGATTCCTCCGAAGGATTCCGAGGTCCTCTGAGGGTTCCATTTGCTTTATGTCCTCGGTAGAGTGGGGGCAGGTGGAGTCCTGAGGTCTCTCAGCACAGCAGTAACCAGAAAGGAACTAAATTGTGAATAAAGAAACTTTCCTGGGTCTGCATTGCCAGGATTCAATGTTGGATCTAAGTGTATCAGTTTTTCATGCTGTGTAACAACTGGCCACGAAATTGGAGGCTTCAAACAACAGATTTATCGTTGCACAGTTTCTGTGGGTGAGGAGTATGGCGTGGGTTAGCTGAGCCTGCTGTTCCGGGTTTCGACATGTCTTGGCCCAGGGCTGCTCTCATCTGAGGCCAGGGATTCTCTTGCAGGCTCACGGAGGTTATTTGCAAAAGTCAGTTCCCCGTGGCTGTGGGACTGAGGTCCGAAGCCCCTCAGAGACGGAGCTGTGTTCTGCCACGTGGTCCTGTCCACAGCACGGCCGTGCACTTCTCAAGGCCAACAGGGTGTTCGCGCTTGCTTTGATTCTACCACTTCTTTTAAAGGCCCACCTGATTAGGTCAGGCCCACCTAGCATCATCTCCTTTTGATTAACGTGAATTCTTAATAACTTAATTATATCTAAAAAGTTCTTTCACTTTTCCATATGACATAACCAGACCCCGATGGTGAAATTCATCACATTCACTGTCCCACCCACACGCCAGGGGAGAGGGCTCTTCGGGGCGGGAATCTTCAGGGCCATGTCAGAACTCTGCCGACCACACTAGAAACAACTGCTCTTGCTGATTTTTAATTATCCATTAAATCAAGGCTACGCTAGGTGATTTTGTTTACATCAGCTTTTTAAATCTAAAATGCTACAGACTGATCTCAAAGGGTGCCTCGGATTACAGTAACTATCGTATCTCCCACTGGAAGCGCCACAGAGATGGGATGGGGATCTCAAGTTAATTCTGAAACAAAGCTGATGTCTCATTCAATAATTTACTTTTTTTTTTTTGAGTTTTTGGCCAGATGAAATTTAAGGGACACAGAAGTTCACAGACGCCCAGGCATTTGGACATCACCTGGGTTGTGCAGATCCAGGTCATTAAGATTTGGTTTTTCACCAACAGCAATTGGGCTGGATTATAAGCCTGACTGCTCTGGGGCAGCGTTGGTTTAAGGGCAGGGAAAGCTTCCCAGGAGAATGTGGGGTACCGTCCTAAAAGCTGAGGTTCTCTCATTGTGCATCTTGTCCTCTGCAAAGGAGCGGTGGAGGCCTCAGACACCAGATCTCTTGTCCCAACCCTGCTCTTTGCCGTCAGTTCTCTCCCCTGCCCTTCCCTTCTCTCCGGTTACTCAGCGGGAGGTACGTACTTCCACTCCAGCAAAAGCTTCTCTCTTGACTGCTCGTGACATCTTCAGATCGTGGGAACACTGAGTCAGGAGGGTGAAGGTGGTGCTGTCTGCCTCCAGGGAAGAAAGGTGCGCCAACGTCAGCATCCTCAGAAGGTGTTCTCCAAGCCGTGGGCTCACGTGCACTAAAGAACAGTCAATCTGTCAGCAACCAGGTTTCTTCCCCCAAAATACAGAAGCTCACTCCTTAAGAATTAGGCAAGTTTGGGATTGCTGCTCTCTGCTGTTTAGCAGCAGAAGGAGCAAAAGCCTTGCTTAAGTCTTTTGCCAATTTATATGGAATACTGATCTTTCAATACTCCTGTTTCTAAAAGGAAATGCTAAGGTTTTAGAAAAGCCCATCATCCTAATCCCCAAACCGGCATGAAGACATTTAATGGTAGGGAAAGAAAGAGTTTGGGAATCTTTGAGAAGTACTTGCTAACTACATTAAAAAAACCCATCTCTTTTGGAATCTTAAAAAATATAAAAGTGGCTGTTCTTTACTTCCACTGCATTTGTCTGTAATTTCTCCAGAGTTTCTTGGGAATTACATGTCATTTTTATGGAACAAACTACATGATGGCCTCTTTCATGCTGATCGGGAAAATACTCCACGTTAAGAAAAAACAAATGAAATTGAAAACACAAAACAAAAATCAACCACAAATATACCAACAAGGCAAAACCCTTTATTTCCTCCTAAACTCTCATCTTGTCTTCTGTCCCGAGGAGCCTTCGACCCAGTGCAATGGTTGAGACTCGCAGAAAATCTTTGCTGAGAAGCTTTTGACATGGATGCAATCAGAGGATATAAATAAGAGGGCTGAATCTTCTCCAGGCACAAGTCAGTTAACAGTTTCACTGTGCTCCCTCTAGTAAATTTTGCATAGAGTCTCAACGTTTTAAGGATATAAAAGATATGCTTAATCAGTTGGAGAATTATTGTTGAGGGGAGAGGCACTGTCTCCGGGTGGACTGAGCACTGGACCGCAAGTTGGCAAAATCCCATCCTGGTTTTAGCAATGTCGCCAGATGCTGCAGGCTTCACCCTGAACAATCCCTGGCCTCCTTTTCCACGTCTGCAAAAGGAAGGGAGCTGAACTTGACCGTCAGCTTTCAAACTTTCCTTCCTAGTACCTTAGGGTTCTGGGGAGGGGATCGAAGGCCCACAGGAGGGGAGGACGGAGAGGGGTCAGTGGGGGTGATGTTTTAGGTCGGCAAGTGCTCTAGCCCTTTCCTCACTGCCCTGGTGCCGGCAGTGGCCGTGTGATTGGCTGTGCCCGGCAGCGTTTGGGTGGAAGTGACAGCATGCCAGCTCTGAGCAGAGCTTCGAGAGAGACCTCGTTTCCACTTACCCTCCTGCACTCCTGCTCGCTGGCACGGGAACAGCAAGTCCTGGGCAGGAGATGCTCCTTCAGCCTGGTCCTACAATGGGAGTGAATGTGGAGCAGATCTAAACCTGTCCCCTAACCTGGGATACAGCCAGAGCAGCCACCCACAGACCTATGGAATATTTGTGGTTGTAGCTGGTAAATCTTTGGGGTTGTTTGTTACATGGCATCATTACTGCAAAAGCCGACTGATACAGGACCCAAATGGGCCACCTCTAGGTCTGCAACTTTACCTTCCACCAGCGCAGCTCTGCTCTCTACTGTTCTGCATACCGGCTTCTCCATAAGGTTTCCTATGAATGAAACAATTCTGAGCCTAAACACCCACACAAAACATCAGTTGCATTAGATTACTTTTTTCTTAGAGTTTTTATTGACTTGTGATTTTAATATTTTGTCATTTTTAACACACACATGTCGAATATGCTTATTTTTCATTCTACTGTTGAAAATAAGCAATAAAACAAAATCAAGACTTTAGCAAATTAAGGTAATTATAATTTTAAATAAAAATATCTCTAGTATTTTATATTCTTGTTTTTATTATTAATCTCCAGAAAGTAAATTGGCAAAGCCATTTAGATATCATTTCAGCTAGGTATTCCATGATAGATAACGTTTTAAATACTTCTTCTAGCTCTGATGTTGTAAAAGCCAGCAAGTTGTTACTTGGGCGAGAAGGGGTTTCCCATGGGTGTGAGGAACAGAACAGGGCCGGTCACATGCCGTGAACTCTGACCCTGGAGAAGGCGTGCTTTCACGCTTCCCAGACTTGGCGATCACGTGACGCGGCTAAAGCCTGGCTCCAATGCCCTGTCACCTCCCCACCCCGCCAGCCCCCAGTCCTCAGCGGACCCTGCGCACGGGCAGACTCGAACGCAGTCGGCTTTTCTACCCATCATCCCCCCTCGAAAGTGAACTGCTCTGTGTCCGGTTTAATCGGGGCCCTGAAAGACGACCACCAATCAAATCTAGGGAATAAATTGAGGTCCAGGTGTTAAAGGTGATGCCAGGTTCAGGTGTTACCTTTCCCAGGAATTGAATGAAGCTCTTTCGAATTTTACGTCGTCTTAGTCCAAAGAAGTGAACAGCGGAGGGTGTTCAGGTGTCACAGGGGCCTGCTAAGGAGCTATGAGTCGATTTTTGTACGAATTTAAAGACCAGAAGGGGAGAGCCTGCTCCTCCGTGGGGAGCACTGGTCTTGGTGGCTGGTCTCAGCCAGTGCCTGCCCCCCTCCTCCTTCCCTAGTCCGTGGAAGACCCCCTTTTGGAGGACACGCTCCATGCGCAGCTGCCCAGCGGCTGCCTACAACATTCAAGCTCTGTGCCCATTAATTTCCTCGAAAACGACCTCAGTTTCTTCATCAGTGAAAAGAACACGTTGGATTAATTTTTTTTCTTCTCTATTTCCTTCCATGCCTCTCTTGAATTTATTGTTTTTTTAAAGTCTATACTTAAATTTTTAAATTACAAGACATTTTGAATGCACACACACATATATGCAAAGAATTATTTAACAGATTCCATGCATCCGTCAGTTAAGTTGAACAGCTGTTGATTTATTTGTTCATATTTGTTCTGGGTCTTTTATATTAAGTCACAAACCAATTTTGAAAATGTTAAAATATGAGAAAATGAGCCTCTTAAAATCAAGGAACTATGAGAAGTTAAGGAGGAAATAAAGTATACATTATTAATAAACAATTATGAAAAGATGATATTACACATGGAAACCAACGGAAGAGTGCCAAGTTTAAAATCAGAAAGAAACAATCCTAAGGGCTGTGATTCTTTACCAAGACACAGAGAAAATAAACTCCAGGAAAGCGAAAGCACAAGGAAGCCTCCATGGGAAAGATAATAAAATAACGAATGGAGATAAAATTAGAAATAAACCAATCAGGAAAAAGATAGCACATGTTCTAGGAAGAGGTTGTATAAAATAGAATTAACGTCGCCAGAGTATCAGAAAACATGGACATCTGCCCAGTTGGGAAGCAAACCTGACTTCCATACCAATTCCCAAGAAAGAGAACCCCAGAGGAAACTATGGCCGAGCAGGTCCGTAACATTCATGTATATTCAGTATCGCTTTACTGAATTCGGAACAAATTAAAGAATACTGTGGCCAAGTGGGGACAAATCTACAAATGGAAGCCAGATTATTAGGAAATCTATTAATAAATATATAAGAATAGATAATATAAGAAAAACAGTCCTTGCAAGACATTTTATTTTCAAAGTGTATTTGACATCACCTGGGTGAACCTGGAAGGCATCGTGCTAAGTGAGATGAACCAGTCACAGAAGATAAATACTGTATGATTCCACTTGTAACAGTATTTAGAGTAGCGAAAATCGTAGAGACAGAAAGTAGAACGGTGGTTGCCAGGGACACGGGGGACGGGTAAAGGAGTTATTGTCTAGTGGGTCCAGAGCTTCAGTTTTGCAAGATAAAGAGAGTTCTGGAGATTGGCTGCACAACAATGTGAATATATAATACTTAACACTGCTGAACTGCACGTTTAAAAATGGCAAATTTAGCAAATTTTATGTCATGTGTATTTTAGCGTAATTTTAAAAATCGGAAAGATAAACCGGATGCCAGTTTTTATTTAAACTAAAGAAAAGCATTTAATATAAATTTCTGACCCAAATCTACATAAAATGCAAGAATTTCTTAAGTACAGTTAATTTTCTTTTCCTAAAAGTCCTAATAAATCTGCTATGAAAATAGTAGTTTGTTTTACATTTGACGGTTTCCCAGAAATTAGAAAAAAAGTGGTAATACATGTTTAATAGGATTTTTCTGTTAAGAATTGATAGCAGATTTACTTTTTTTTGGTCTAAATTTTTTACTAACAGCATCTGTTTATTACTTTTTATCAAAAAATGAAATATCTATTAGTTCTGCTTCTTAAATATATTTAAATTTATTTTTTGACCAAAACAAACTCTTGAAGCATCCTTATGTGTTGTCTGCTTTAAAAATGTTGCTTTCTATTTATATCTATTAACTATACTTTAGTAATTGTATCATTTAAATTCTTCCTGTTTTTTGTTTGTTTATTTTTGCCTACTTGTTCCCATAAACTGAAATTGGTGCATTTAAGTAATTCACTATAATTACCTTTCTATTTTTTCTTTTTCTTCTAATAGTTTTTCAACTTGTGACCAATATTACTACTGTAAAAATGTTTAGCACTGTTATTTCTTGAGTATGAAGCATGTCTTCACCAACCTGAGATGACCCTGTTTTGCATGGTGGCAGCGTTGGGGCCAAGATGAAGGGAGCTTTTGGACCATTGCATGGAACTGTCAGCGCTGTGGCCGGAGGGCCCCTTCTGCCACCCCAAGAGAAGACCAATGGGGAGAGTCACTTGTTTCTGAGACACATTATTCCCTACTGGACTGTGTGACCCCCACAGAGATTTATTTTCCTGAAGCAGGTGTCCTGCCAATGTAGGTGGGCACCTTGCCTCTTAGGGAGGGGGACAGTCACTCAACTTGGCAGAGGAAGCACTGAGAAGCAGACTCCATATGACCACAGCACGCACCTGACGCGGAGGTGGGCGGGCAAACACAGAGAACTGTCCTCGGCCCACAGTTAAGTGACACTGACTGGAGGCTGAGCTCCTCCCTCAGCTAGATGTGCCCACGTGCTCCCGGCTGGGACATCGCTGGCCTTGAACACCCTGGCTGGACCTGATGCCAGCAAGCCATACAGTGTGGGTTCACCTGGCCTTCTCCATGATTTCTGGGCAAAGAGCAGTCAAAGGCAGAGCTTTCCTTTCGTCGGCAGGAATAAACCAACAGTTAAACACAGGGAGCGTTTGTGAAAGGAATCTGCAACGTCCAGTTCGAGATGGTGAATGAACTAATCTTTATTTCCTTATCCTTTCATCTTCCTATTAGAATAACGAAAGAAGTATAAAGAGTGGAAAATCTACACAAAAGTTGGAAAATAAGAAAGAAACACAAAATTTTACAGACAGACACTTTGAGGAATTTCTTGTTTGGTACTTTCTCCAACACTTCAAGAAACTCCAAACCAGAAAATGGTGCAACAACGCAAAGTGGCCGACGGCCGCATCAGAACAAACAGACCAATCCCTTCGAAACCGGAGAGGCAGGGCCTTCGGGTGGGAGCCTCGGAGCAGTCAGCAAGGCAAGGTCAATGCCACGAGTGGCCGTGGGCCGTGGACTCACGTTGGCGAACACAGCTACTGACCACGGTGCTCCCTTCTGGACTCCAAGGGGTGGGTGGGTGTAAAATAAAGGGAGGGCGATGCCACCACTCGTTTTAGGCCACTGTTCCGGAAGCATCAATACATGGCACAGCAGTGAGGCCTGGCCTCTGCTGCGACATACAAACAGGGCCCCTGTTAGCTCTTCCTTCTGAGCCTGTGTCTCCCTCGGATAAACAAGATTTGCTCTTTGAAGTGCCATGTTTCTATTTTTAAGGTTATTTGTCTTTGCAGTTTGGGGAACAGAGCTATTCATTCTTGACCCCAGATATCCTTTCCATGTTTATTCATTTTGTTTTCTTCAATTTCAATCTCCTGATCTTTGTGGAGAGCCAAGTGGCTTTTTATTTGCATGGAAATAAATGATCTTTTTACCCATGGAAACATTAGTCATCCTGCCTCCTCATCTAAAAACTTCCTTCTCTTGAGAGGGTGCCAGGATCGGGGGCGCACACTCACTCGCTCCTCCGGGGATCGCTGTCGGGATTGCTTTCGGAGTCATCATTTTCTTAAATTGAAGCCTGATGCTTCCCAGCCGCGGTCTTGAGCAAAACGAAGGCTTGACGGACGACGCTCACCGCATCACGCTGCCTTTCCGGAGACGGCATTTGCAACGGTATCAGCTGCCCCTCCACGAATGGGTCTCGCCCTCCGGCGGGAACCGGGAAGAGCAGAGGCGAGTTGACCTTCAGTGAATAGTCACAGCAACTGCTCAGCACGCGCGTCAGGGAATAACAGTCAAACGCTTGTCTTCACTCACACTCCCAATTGTGTAAAGCTTGAAAATCCATTCTCATTGTTAAGTGAGCCCATTCATCTCCCAAAGAATGAAAGAAGTCATGGATTTAGGGGGAGAGAATAATATACTCCTCATTTTCTTTGTCCCTGGAGAGCTGGACTGAGGAGCAGACCAGTGACATTGGTTCCCTGGGCGCAGATCTGTGAGGGGCACAGAACACCAGCCCTGAGGCGGCTAGACCTGCTGTGTCCCCGCACGCCAGTCTGCAGTCACTTCCCTTCGTGCGCAGGTGGCACTGGGGTTTGCCTCTAACCGTGGAACGAGGTAAAGCGGTGAGACGTCGTTCCCGTCATCGTCCCACGTGTGTGCACGTACGAGAGAGACGCTCTCTCTCTGCCGCCAGCTTTGCGCCAGCAGCTGCGGTGAAGCCGCGTGGCAAGGAGCTGCCAGCAGCCTCCAGGCCCTGGGAGAGACCCGTGGCTGACAGCGAACGAGGGGACAGTGACCTCGGGCCTCCAGCTGTGAGATGAGTCCCGCTAACAACCCGAGACAGCTTGAAAGGGGATCTTTCCTCGGTGGAGCCTCTGATGAGAACCTGCCCTGGCTGACACCTGGATCGCCGCCTGGCCGGACCCTGAAATAGAGAATCCCGCTAAGCCGTGTCTGGATTTCTGACCTACAGAAAACTGTGAGATAATAAGCACGTGTTGTCTTGAGCTTCCAAGCTTGTGGTAATTTGTTACGCAGCAACGGAAAACTGATGCGATTCTGGAATGTGTGAAAGAGGAAGAGAAGATGGTATTTACTAGAGTCCGTCCACGGAGAGTGACGAGCGTAGCGGGAACACCTGCTGTCTGGAGCTGCTTGGGCTGGCGGCAGACTCTTCAGAAGCGAGTTTGTTTACTGTCTTATCAGCAGAGCAGCCCCGGTTGCTGGAGGGCTTTCGTGTTGCCGAGCGGTCTGTGCCACTCTGAGGTCAGCACCGAGTTACTGAGAACAGCAGGGAGCCCGTGCGTGCTGCCCGCCAACCACAGACTCCTCCACCTTCCCCCTGCAGTGCTCAGACTCCAGACAAAGCGAATATTCAAAGAATATTATTTCTGAGCTAGGTGTGGTGGCTCACACTTGTAATCCTAACAGTTTGGGAGGCCGAGGTGGGAGGATCACTTGAGGCCAGGAGTTTGAGGCTGCAGTGAGCTATGATGACACCACTGCACTCCAGCCCGGGCAACAGAGCAAGATCCTGTCTCAGAATATATATATATTATTTCTGAAGGGTGAGAACTTATCAGTCTCCCTGGGGCACCCACATGTTCTGGGCTGGCTTCATGTCTGTCATGGAGGTCACAGGGCACACTCAGGAACACACCTGAAGCTGAGAACAGAGGACTCAGGAGAGGCCACCCAGTTCATGTTGGGGTCTCACTGGGGGGATGGAGGAGAAAGCTGACATCTCCAGAGGAGGGCCTTCCAGTCTATTCCAAGATTAGGTCTGGGAACCTCCTGGCGTGTGTTATTTCTCGAACGGGGCCCTTGCCTGGGCCTGAAAAGGTGCTAAGCTGTTCTGTTGTTGCCGTCAGAAAACGGGAGTGGCTTAATTGTAAGGTGCTGAGGCTGGTTGGTTTTCAGGAAGGCGCAGAGCACTCCCTTTCTCCAGAACACCCTAAGCGTGCACGATACTTCCAGCAGCCACCTTCTCTCAGCCTGCCCAGGCCGAGGCAGAGGCTAACGGAACATCGCAGGCAGTTTCCAAAAACAGCTTCTTCTCACCAACCTGGAACTCTTATCACATTCATTTTAGTTTTGATTTTAAATTGCAACAGTAACATATACTTTCAATGACATAGTTTGATAATACGTGAAAGTCCCCACTCATGCTCTGTACTCCAGAGGCAACCCACTGCCATGTCCGGAGATAACCGCTATTCAAGTTCAGTGTGTGTGTACGTGTGGGTACATGTGTGTACACACACTCGAGGAGAGGTTTCACTTGTAGAATTGAAGTCATCCTTTATATCTATTACTCTGCAACTTCTTCATCACTTAACAAATGTCTCAGATGTCCCACGGCCAATTCACACAAATATACTCATTCTAGTCAGCAGCTGCAGGGTATTCCACTTTAAGGATGTATCGAGCTGGGCGCAGTGGCTCACGCCTGGAATCCCAGTATTTTGGGAGGCCAAGGTGGGAGGATCACTTGAGACCAGGAATTCAATATCAGCCTGGGCAATATAGTGAGATCCTGTCTCTACAAAAGTAAAAAAATTACCGGGGCACGGTGGCTCACTCCTGTAGTCCCAGCTACCCAGCTGAGGCAAGAAGATCGCTTGAGCACAGGAGTTTGAGGCTGCAGTGAGCTATGATCAGGCCACGAACTCCAGCCTGGGTGACAGAGTGAGACCCTGTCTCTAAAGAAAAAGAGAAAAGTATCAATATTTACTTAATAATGTCTTTTTTACTGCACATTGTGTTTTTTTCCAATTTTCCCTTAATACAGAAATGGAGAATATCTATATTTATATATAAATATATTAAAATATACATAATATATAAAAATATAAAAAATATGTTAAAAATATATATTATAATATGATATATATATATTTCTTTTTTTGAGCCAGGGTCTTGCTCTTTTGCTTGGGTAGAGTGCCGTGACGTCAGCCTAGCTTGCAGCAACCTCAAACTCCTGGGCTCAAGCGATCCTCCTGCCTCAGCCTCCCAAGTATCTGGGACTACAGGCCCCTGCCTCCCTGCCTGGCTAATTTTTGTAGTTTTAGTAGAGGTGGGGTCTTACTCTTGCTCAGGAGGTCTCAAACTCCTGGCCTCAAGCGATCCTCCCACCTCAGCCTCCGAAAGTGTTAGGATTACAGACGTGAGCATAGGCCAGGTGGGGACAAAGTCAAATATTTCTTTCGGATAGAGTCCTTAGTTGAATTGGTGGGTCCCTATTTTCGATTTTGATAGATAACGGATAACTGCATTCCGTGGCGACCGCACTAACAAACAGGCCTGTGCTGTGTTTGGTCAACAGCAGACTGTGTGTACCACGGTGTCTCACAAGATTATGATGTTGCATTGTTGCTGGACCTTCCCTTGTTCAGATACGTTTGGGTGCACAAATGCCGTTGTGTCACAGTTGTCTGCAGTGTTTGGGACAGCAAGATGCCGCACAGGCTTGTAGCCTGGGAGCGGCGGGCGACACCACGCAGCCCGGCTCTGCCGTGGGCCGCGCCATCCAGGCTTGTGCACTCCGTGATGTTCGCATGATGGCGAAGTTGCCTAAGGACGCGTTTCTCAGAACAGATCCCTGTCATTAAGCGGCACGAGGCCGTGCACACACGCGGAGTACGAAGGTGCGCATTTTCCCACGTGCCGGACGGCAGTGGGTGTATCGATCTTCTCCGGCCTGGACAGGAAGGGCGAAAGCTGAAAGCAGCACGCTGGCTTCTGCGTCCCTGGCCTGCCCTTCTCATGCTTCTCAGCTGCGTGGCGAACTCCCCGTTCCTCCTCCCTCTTGCTCCGCGTGAAAGCGGTCTTATATCATTCTTGTGTGAGTTTATATTTAAATTCTGTTACTAGATTTCCTAATTCTGAGTCACTCTTATGTTCTGAGGGATGCAATCTTCTTTCAATTTGCAATTTGATGGGTAACATTTTATTTAGAATATTCATAGACACGAGTGAAGTCGTTTACAATCTTCCTTTTTTAGTTATTCCTGTCTGGCTTTGTTATAAGGGTTTTGCTAGGCCAGTCAGATAAACTGGAGAATTTTCCAACTTTTTCTATGCTCTGAGACACATAATATTACTTAGATATTTTCTGTTGGTAGACAGTTTTACGGAACTTGCTGGTGAAACTCTCTGTCCTGTGTGCCTTCAGGGCACGGAATTTGAAATGAGGACAAAGACTTTATCCTCCAATTATGGGTAAAGACAGTTAAAGATATGAAATTAAACGGACACTTTCACAACCCAGACACGTCCCAGCACCCGAACGTAAGAATGACAGCCCAGCGACACGCAGCGTGCACCATTGCTCCACTTTGGATCAGCAGAAGGAACGAGGGAAGAATTGTGCAAAAGTCATTGTGAGGGCGAAGGAGAGGCAGCTGAACCGGGCTGACCCCAGGCTTGCTGAACGAGGTCGAACTCTTTCAACCACAGAGACGCCGTGGAAGCTCCGTGTAGCTTAACTTCGCACGTTCGATTTAGGATTTTTTTTTTTTCTTTTTTTTGGGACAGAGTCTCACTGTGTTGCCCAGGCTAGAGTGCCATGGCATCATCCTAGCTCACAGCAACCTCAAACTCCTGGGCCCAAGCGATCCTCCTGCCTCAGCCTCGTGAGCAGCTGGGACTACAGGCATGCGCCACCATGCCCGGCTAATTTTTTCTATGTATTTTTAGTTGTCCGATTAATTTCTTTCTATTTTTGGTAGAGACGGGGTCTCGCTCTTGCTCAGGCTGGTTTTGAACTCCTGAGCTCAAACAATCTGCCCACCTCCCAGAGTGCTAGGATTACAGGCGTGAGCCACCACGCCTGGCCTCGATTTAGGATTTTTAAGCGGGGCCAACGGTGTCATGAAAAGTCCTCTTCAGGGAGGACCAGCAAATGGAGGTGTCATTTTACTTTGCAAACACGCGAAGAGTTCAGCACGGGGCCTGGTGCGCGACAGGTATTCAGTACAAGTTGCTTTTCTTCTCCCACGCTTATAAAGAGCTTTCATTTCATCCGAATAGATTCACTTCTCTTCTTCATAAAGGAAGGGTAGCAGGCAGTGGCGTTATCTAACTCAGTAGCTGGAGCGAACACCAGCTGTGTGAACTTCAGTTGCAATCAGCGTTCCTCAGTCTCAACCAAGTCTGCATGTAAGAAAATGAAGTTATTTTGTAACGGCACGTCAAATCCAGTCAGCCAAACCTCATCCTTAGAGCAGATTGGATTTTCAGTTGGCTTCCATATCGATCTGAGACTCTTTTCCTTAGGATCTTGCAATTTAGAGTCCCAGGATGTGAAGAGGGGGCCAGCACGCCTAACCCAGGATTTTCAAAAACAACGAATGAATCAACCTTCTGCTGGCAGAAATGTCAGCTTTGGCACCAAGTTCAGAGCAAGTCTCATGACATCACACATAAAACAAAATCTTTTGTTTTACTTTCACAGATCATTCCATATATTTTTCCATCTTTTGGCACAATTCACTAGATCTAATATAAAGCAAGCCTTGTACTTCATTTTAATTCAGTAACCTGAAGACCATTGTTTTAAGGATGGCTGGGTTAAAGTTAGCACACGGAGACTGGGGTTTCAAGATGCCAGACATCTGTTGGATGTGAACATGTTTCAGATGGATTTGACGTATCTAGATGTCTGATATCACATGAAAACGGACCTGCTGTGACCAGATTCCATGGGTAATGGCTGCAGATGGCTACAGGTAAACATGTCGTGTATGAACTCTTCATTGGAAATCACACCACCTGTCAGACAGCTCGAGCTGTGTATCCGGCTCCCACTCTTCCCCTCTCCCTCACTAACAGAATGCCAGCCTTGTTCAGAGTGGTGATGTATGAAGGTAAGACACTCATTTTCCCAATCTGCATGGAAGCCAGGGATGGCTACAAGATAGGGTTCCAGATAAATAGATACAGGCATATGTCTGCTGAGGATTTCTGGAAAATGTTTTTGTTTTTTTCTCTTCTTTTTCATTTTGTTTCTGTTTTCCCTGCCTCCATTTCAGTTTATTTTCCTGCCTGGAACACAGTATTAAGGCTGGTGTTGCAGCAGCCCTCTTTTGACTATGAGGTAGCAGCAGGAGCCACGTGCTTCAGACGGCGCAGTGGAAGGAGGGACAGCACCTGGGGCATGGATTGCCTATGTGGAATTACTTACTATGTGAGAAAATAAACCATTATTTGTTTGAGCTGCTATGGTTAAGTTACTGTTATTTGCAGTTGAACACAATTCAGATTGACACTATATAGAAAGTTTTTCTTTTTCTTAATCGATAATGGTTGTCTCCCCATTTTGCCTCTTTTGGGGGAAAGATTTGGGTCCACGTGAAGAACAGAGCTAGAAAGTGCTGACACCTGTTTTCCTCATTCCGAGCTTGCAGTTTCTTTCGGAGCTAACGTTCCTTGGCAGCGTGCTCAGGCTCATCTGGAAAAGGAACACGACGCAGGTTTAAGGTCAGTGGAAAGGCGGGGTGTTGGCGAGTCCGGGTCCCCAGATGCAGGTTTTTGCATGAAAGTCACGCTGTGTGCACAGACACACTGCAGAAACTTGGGGTTCCCAGAGATACCAGAGGATCGCCTCTCGTGGTGCGACGGCTTCCATCTCCACGCAGAGGATCCCACAGATTCAGGACCGTCCAGGACTCACTCACGGAACGCCTCGTATTCTCAGAGCCCACAGTGCGGCAAAGCACTAACAGAGCAGGGCGTCAGGACACGCGCAGATGAGAAGAGGTTCGCGCCGTTAGCTGTCTGTGCTGCGCCTCCGACTTTGCCGAAGATTCGGTCTCCCTGGTGAAGGGGAATCCTGTCCAGTTTGTCAGGCAGTGTTGGTCCTGACACAGAGGTCCAAACAAGTTCGTCCTCTGTCGATATAACTCAGACTAGAATTAATGACCATGTTGTGACCAGAGTAGATCTTGGTAACTTAGGGCCACATTTCTGTTCAACTTCGTCTCTGGGAGAGTTAAAGTAATAAACTGTTTCTCGTTTTCTAAATGATTTTGTTAACTGCAAAAGCAATAAAGAGCATCGCAATCCAGCAAACCCTGCGAACACAGCACACCTCTTCTTCTAATCCTGCTGCCTCAGATGCCGGAAACTCGCCGTGCTCCCTGGAGGATTATCGAGGTCTCTCACTTCTTTTCTTTTTACTTCTGCAATTGCACTTGAGTCCTTCATGGCTTGTTAATGTCGCTGTCCTACGGGGTATGTAGGGACAAGCAGGAAAGAAAGTGACCCAAAGAGTCAAACCTGCTTCGTGGTCCAACAGTCGGGTAAAGAATTGCAGGAAATATTACAAGGAGATCACGCTGATTCACGGCCCACCGCACCCTCCCATCTCATCCATTTCCATGGAAAATCAAAAATTGTTTACAAAAACAAATTTGAGGGACAGGAGGAATGTTGACAGCGTTAGTCATTGATGTGTCTTAACCATGTGGCTTTAATAGAACTACTGTGACAAAAGCCTTCAAATACTTTATCATAGAAAAAAACCCCTGCACTGACAAAAATAGTTTTGTTTTGGTTAGTTGTGTTAAAATATTTAGAGAAAGGGAAGAATGTTGGGGCCCGTAGGATTTCTGGCTGAAGCCAAGAGTTTCGAGTAGAAGGGCAAGGGGGTGAGCTAACGTCACCTAGTCCAAAGAAATGGCCGTTTGTCCCTGTCTGGGTGAACCTCTTCAAGGTGAGAGAGGAGGACATGAGCCAACGGCCCCCTGGGTCAAGCCTGCTAAGCCTTTTGCAGAGAGGACTGTGGAAAGACTGTAAAACTGAGTTCTAAAGGGGTGAAATACTGCGCCAGAGATAAAATCGTTGAGAGTAGCCCGGGTGAGAGTCACCAGGACAAGGTGAGCCTGCGGGCTGGGGCGGGTGGGGCCAGGCCAGCAGCTTGCAAGGAGAGTGTGTCTGGGTGCGCAAGTCCAGTGCTGAGGGAGACAGAAAAGGCACAAATGAATGCATTTGGTGGCCAGAGAAGTGAAAGAGACCTGGCTAGAGATACAAACAGAGCCAACTTGTGAGATCAAGTACAACAAAAAGAAATAAGGTTAGATTAAGCCAGGAGTCAACAAAGGTCTTCTGTAAAGGGCCAGAGAGTACGTGTTTATGCTCTGGTGGCCACAAGGCCTCAACCACAGCTACTAGGCTCAGACTCTGTGGCACAGAAGCCGCCGTAGACAAATGGGCATAGCATAGCTAGTGAGGCTTTACTCATGGAACTGGAATTTAAATTTCACATAATCTTCATGTGTCATAAAATAATCTTTTTTTCTCAACTACTTAAAAATGTATTCTTAGCTCATAGGCTGTACAGAACTAGGCAGCGCGCCAGGGCTGCAGTTTGCCAGCTCTGCATTGAACAAATGAAAACAGAGCCGGGACAGGAGGGAGGGGGTAGGAAGTGGGTGCAAAGGGCACGTCAAGATTTTGGATAAGATGACAAGATTCTAGGGGACCCCCCACCCCAGTTCCAACAGGCTTCTTCCAAGCCCAAGCGGGAGTCAGCGTGCCACGTGAGCGCGTCGTGTTTGGTGGCAGTGAGTGGCTGGGACACGCACAGCACTTTGGTCCTTTAACAGAAATATGTCTCCTTACAAGCATAGAATAGAATGAAAATATTTGATTTTTGTTTTAAGAGAAGGAACCATATCAAGCAAAAATAAATGTTTGCTGTTGTTGTTCCTACTCTCTTAGTTTCGACACGTGGAACGAGACGCCGCTACCAGCTACGCCACGCTGTAGGCGCCACCACTCACCGGGCCGCCACCGGCAGCGCGGTTCCTTAGGAGAATTTCGTGAGCTTTGAGCATTAACCCTGAAATCCACGCCTTCATCAAGTGGCGTCAGGTCTCCGGGGAGAAGACTTTGCTCGGAGCCTTCACTCTTTCCTTCGGAGCTGGCACGCGTGGACCGCAGACCCCCACGGCCACCACTACGGCCGCCCTGCGAGGAGCGTCTGCGACAACGCTTCTCCCTGGGAGTTGGTGCTCCCTGCTCAGGTGAGGCACTGAGGTAACCGAATTTGATTGACAATGATTCCTGCTGCTGATTAGCTAATTTGGGAGCTTCCTTGACTTGGTTCCTCAAGGTGGTCTCTGCCACTTTGTCATTTTACTGTCTCCATTTCCTTGGGACATTGCATGGGGCAGAGGACAGGCTCAGGTAACGTCCGCTGATGGAGTGAATGAATGAATGAGTAGTTACGTCATGCCCGTCAGTGAGAAATAAATAGACATCGTGAAATAGGGTATTTCTGGCAGCGGTGCCGTAGGTATCTGTGCTTCTAGGATTACGAGCAACGGCACAGGCAGGCAGCTGGAGTGCAGGCTGCCTGCCTGGTGAGCCCTGGTTTTTTTCCCTCAGATCAGGAGCTCTGGGTTTGTAGATGTGGATGCCGATCATTTGCCGGCGACTGCGCAGCTGCGGTCATTGCTGGAGCCAGTTCTTGCCCACGATGCGCTTTGCCGAGTGCCCACTTTGAAACGTGCACGGCAGGAAGGGAATCGAGGATGTTTTCGTGGTTATGCGACATGCTTGAGAATGCTGGCGGGTGTGATCAGGTCGTCAGGAACGAAGCGCTGTGACACCGAGGAATCATGGTGCTGTTCTCGTCTCCTAACCCAAGGTCAGACACCGAGCAAAGCAGGGAAGATGCGACGTTCAGCCCGACGTGGTGAGAAGGAGTCACCGCCAGCCACTCCGTTGACTTGGTTCGTTGGTTTGAGTCGTTTTTATAGACGCCTCGTGTGCAACCAATGAGACTCTTCTCTCTGGTTTCTGCCTTAACAAGGGAACTAGGAGACAGATAAAAGCTGAGAAAGTCAGGTGGGGCGAACAGGAGGACGTAGGCTAAAGTCACACTGTCAGAGGGATGGGCGTGTGTCTCCACTTCGGTCACATGTGTTTGGATGTCATGGTGTTTACCTTGTGGCCCCGGCCAAAGGCCTCCACACGGCCCCCTTCTTCTTGGGGTAGAGCTGGGTGTGGACTCCGGGCAGGCGGAACGAGCATCTGTGTGGGTGAGCACAGGCAGCCTGCCCTGGCCCCGGCACGCTGGGGCCCAGACAGGCCAGCACATTTCTTTGTTCAGTCGTCACGGGAGGAATAATAATCGCACATATGGCCGCTGAAATCTGCTTCCCCTGTCTGGCCTGAGCTCAGTTGGGATTTTTCAAATTGGCACTGGGGAACTGCTTTTCCACTGCGGAAGCGTCAGAGCACTGAGGATCAGCTCATAATCCTTCCTTGGCTTGCGACTCCCAAGTTACCGCGAGCCGTGATTGCAGAACCGAGGGGCAGGCGGTTCGTGTGGCCGCGGCGGCTCTTTTATAAGCTTGCGCAGAATGTTAGGAAAGTTTTATTTTGCATTTTTATGGGCAACATGAAGAATGCTTTGTAAATATCTTGAAACTGAAAGAAAACTAACCCCAACTGAAAACACGCACACACGCAACTCTAAGAAATCTTATTCTTGTTAATCACAAACATCAGGTATTCAGCAGTCGAGAAATTTGCTGGCAAGAAGTGCCACAAGACTAGTCTTGAAGGGTTTTGCAAATGTTGACTAGCTCGTGAACCACAGCCCGCACCAAACCTTTGCCGAGGCCGGGCCTGGCAGTTTCACACGCTCTTCGGGGACTGCTTTGCCTTGCAAGGAAACCTGGGAACAAGCAGCCACAGGGTAACTGGAGTCCAAACAAAATCTTATAACCAGGAATTAGACAGGGATACCCACAGTCACCATTATTATTTAAGATTATCAGAAAAAAGTTTAGCCAGTGAAATAATAGCAGAAAATAAAATAACGGTCATTAATATTGGAAAAATTATCTCTGTATGGTGTTACAATTTTAACCAGAAGACACAAGACCTGCAAGTATTGCTAGAAAAGCGAGTAAAGGGTGTATACTGAAAATTCACAGTACAACTTCAAACGACTTAAAAAATAAGAAAAGTTCTTCAAATTCACTAGAAGTCAAGAAAATGAAAATTGAATTAATAACAATGAAATAGCACTACTCACAGGCTAGTAACAGTAAATAAAATGATCTATAGCTGTTGCTGGCGGAAACCTGGGGAAAAGGTACTCTTACACGTTGCTGGTGGCAAGGTAAACCGTTAATCTTTTTTTGGAAAGCAATCTGACATCTCTTAAAATAATGTATAGCTTTTGACCCAGAAATTCGCTCCTGGGAAAATTTTCTCTAGAAACAAAAGCCATAGTACATAAGACTCAACACGGACATTTATTACAGCATCGTTCATAGGGCAGACATGAGAAAGAAATGCAATACACATCGAAAGACTGAATTAGAGGCAGACCAGTTGATTTGGAAAACAATCCATGAGGTATTTTTAGGTAAGAAAAGGAAAATATATGATTCAATTATTGTAAAATAAAGAATAACTCCCTCCAAAAAAAAAACCTGTGTTTGTGGATGAGAATAGAATTATGCGTATACATAAAACCATATATGTGTTTAAAATTAAGCAAGTATATAAACTTAAATATTGTTACAGTAAATGAAGTATATATAAGGCTAAGGATATGTATGTATTTGTACCCAGAATAAGAGATGTGTGTATGTAATTAAGGACAGCCATATGTGTACGTATTAGTAAATATACATACATGTTTGTGTATACAGAGGACTGGGTATATGTCTATGTATATAGGAATAAGGAGGTGTTGATTTATACTGGAGCAATAACACACGATTAGACTATGGGTGTGACTGGATGTGTGCGTACACATGTGTGAGGATGGAGTTAAGATCGGGACCGCATACGAAGCTCGGGAAGAGCTGAGGTTGGGTTGTCGTTGTGGCTGCGCATGGGAATGGAGTGAAGGCTGTACATCGGTATGAGGCTGGGGACCTGGATTTGGAAAGGATGACAGGCATAAATCTGGATCTGAATGAGATTAGGATCTATTTCATACACAATTACATACAGGATTTTATAGCTGTAGTATGAATACAGATTTTGTGGCTGTATGGGATTATTAATTGGATTTTCTATCTGTACCTGAATAGGATTTTGAGTCCATGTCTAAGATTATGATTAACTTTATTTAACTATGTAAATTTGTGTGTGCAGGAATATATTAATATAAATGTATCTATCTTTTGCATCAGAAAATTATGCAAAATGTGTCTCTCCATATTTTTAATAGCTAGTAGTTTATAAATATATCCATGTAGAATACCCTGTATGGGCTTGTGTAAATATACATCTATTTATACAGGAAAATATAGACATATGTACATGAGTCTACTCCTGAAGAGGTTTATGTAAATATATCTACAAATGACTTCTTTGCAAAATGGATTATGCAAAATGGCATTTTGTAAAGATTATGTAAATACATCCATGCTTTTCGAGGGTGATGTGAATATTTCTTTCTCTGATTCCATATCAGATTATTTGATGAATTCTATATCTATACTAAATTATGTAGATTATCTGGATTTATAGAACACCAATACAGTAGCCTATACATGCATGAGTGTTGGTTTAATATCACAAAAATGTTGCTATATCAGTAATTATCTCTGTTACAGTATATAAATATATATTCATAAGATTATGTAAATCAGTTAATATGTATAACTTTAGGATTATGTAATCACCTATCTTACTATGGCATTATTTAAAGTGCTATCTTCTGTTCTTTTATAGGACCATGAAATGTCCATGTGTCACAACTGGAATAGAACAAAGAGTATGGGGTACAGAGCTCCATATGTATCTGGGATTATGTATAAATACATACATATATACACATATACATACTATATAGTCTGGCACTATATAGAATTATGTATATGTCTAGTCCTGGAACTTGTTTAGAATTATGCAATTGTATCCATATATCTGGTTTGTAGGATTATGTAAATGTATTTGTATATATGTTTGTAAATACATTTGTATGTGGATAGTATCTGTTATCTCTAAAAATGTGCAGATGTATTGATACCTGCATATGATTATACAAGTATCATATAAGTTAATTTTTTTTTTCCTAACTCTTTGAGGATAAAGTATAGGTCTGCAGTAAATGTTGATGAAAATACATCTGTATTTTTGTATATGTAGTATTATGTAAATATATCTTCCTAGGAGTATGTAAAGGTATTTTAATTTAAATCTCTCTCTAAGATTAGGTACATGTGTCTCTTCAATTTATTTTTAATTTTAAATTTATTTTAGATGTTTTCTCAAGATGGGCACACAAGAATGTGTGTGTCTATACAAATATGTCTGTGTCTGTATAGAAACATAAGTGAAACTTCATAATAGTATTTAAATATTTTGATGTTATGAATATGTGAGACATACAAAATTACATATTTAGCATACATATGTTATAAAATGTAGTAATTACAGGAATATCTGTGACATCAGAACATAGCATAGAAAATTAGAATATCACTAGACCCACATGCTCTTTCTATATATGGTCTCTGTGCATCACCCAGACCTAACCACAATTCTAGATTTTAGAAACAATTTGTAAAATAGTATTATTTCATATATATACATCCTCAAACAGTATACTGTTTATTTTTCTTGTTTTTAAGTTACCTAATTTTGTGTCTTCTGTGACCTTTTTTTCCTAAAATATTATATTTAAAAATTTACCCATGTTGTTATATGTACCTGTAATTCATTTATTTTCGCCACTGTGAAAATTATTTTCTCCATCCTGTAGCACCTGACTGTAGCTTTATAGGCCTTTTATCTGGCATAGCAAGATTCTCCGCTTCATTCTCCCCATTCAGGATGTACTCCTGTGACTGAGGACTTTTAAAAAATCAGTTTGGCAAGTTCCTTGAAAGTTATTGATATTTGGGTTGAAATTGCATTAAATCTATAGGTTAATTTGAAGAGAATTGACATCTTTATGATTTTGAAACTTCATATCCATGAACATGGGATAGAAACATGGTCATCTTTAATGTCTTTCAGTAGAATCTAATAAGTGTTTTCATACAAATCTTGTATATATCTTTGTTAAATTTATCCTTAGGAGATATACATGTATATATTCCTATTGAAATGATGTTTTAAATTCACATTTAAAAATTGTTGTGGTCTACAGAATCTGCAAAGAATTTTTATATATTGATCTTATGGACCATTTTGATAAGCGCTCTTGCATCAATTCTAACAATTTATCTACTGATTTGGGGGGATTTTATATGCAGACCGTCAGAATTTCTAACTAATGAATTTTGTTCCTCTCATCCCAAATCCTTTTTTATGCATTTATTTTAAAACCAGGTAAATATGTATGTATCTCTCTGCTCAATTACGTATGTGGATAGGTATGTGTGTTGCTCTATCTTTTTGTTCTAAACAGGGCACACAGCAGCCCTTTGCACAGAAGTGGTGGTAATAGACATCCTTGCCTGGCTCCTATTTTAAGGAGATTACTAACGTTTTAGCAGTAAGTGTGATATTTTGATATAGTTTTTGGGTTTTTGTTTTATAGAAACCCTTTAATGTGTGTAAAGAGTATTCTTTCTACTCCTGGTGTGCTAAGGATTCTTATCATGCTTAGATCTTGACTTTAGCAAATGCTTTTTGGTGTCTCTCGGGATGATCATATTTTCCCCTTATTCAATCTGTTTCTCTGATTAATTACTTTTTTTTTACTTTTTATTTTGGAAACTTTTAGATATCTATGAAAATAGCACAGTATAATGATCCCTCAGGTATCCATCACCTAGTGACAACTGGCATCGATATTTTGCTAATCTTGTTTCAATGATTTCCCCTCCCCAGAGCTCACATTACCCCTCGTTCGAGTATGTTAGGGCAGAGGTTGTGCCATTTCAGCCACCAATATCGTAGAATCCATCTGAAGGACATTTCTATTCTGTTTTCTTGCTGTTTTTTAATCCATAAAAATATTCCTTTTTTTTTTATGTCATTGACTTGTAGAAACTGGGTCAGGGCTTTGACTGTTTGCTTCTTTGTATTATCACTTAATTTGTTTCTCTTATATATCTCCTGTGAATTGACAGAAAGATATAAGGTTCCAGGTTTAATTTTGTTAGGAATCCTTCCCAGGGGCACCGTGCAGCCCGTTGTTCTGCTTCAAGTGGAGCCAAAATTGATCAGTGGGTTAAGATGGTGTCGACCTCATCCTTCCATTAGAACCTTCCCATCAATCTTTCACCTCATGGTTTTAGTAGCTATTGATGATCATTGCTGAGATCCATTATTTCATTAGGAATTGCACAGTGGTGATTTTCTAATTGGGCCATTCTTTCTGCATTTGCATGTATAGATTTTTCCAGCATGAAATCACTTGAGTTACTGAAATAACCTCAACTGTCTGATTATATTTTATCTTCCTATATGTTACTGAATTCATTTTTCTTAGAATGTTTGCATTTATATTTATATACGAAATTCGTCTATAATATTTCTTTATAATGCTATTCTTTTTTGCAAGGTATCTATTTTATGCTTATTTCATGGAATGAATTAGGAGTATTCCTTTTTTGTCAATTCTCTAGAATAGTTTGTGTAAGGTTGGAATAATCTTTCTTTAAAGAGTTAGTGCTTGCGTGGAAAACATTTGAACCTGATATTCTCTTTCTAATAAGTTAACTACCAATTTCATTTCTGTAATGCGTTAGGAACTATCAGTCTTTCTATTTCTTCTTGTTTTCAGTTTTGTAAGTTAATTTTTAAAATCTGCATGTATTATCCAAGTTTCAAATTGATTGGTGTGAATTTCATCTTTCTTATCTTTTGAATACATCTTTTCTGTTCCTAATATTGTTTATTTGGGCCTTCTTTCTGTTTTCTTGGTCATTATCACCAGTTATGTCAAATTTATTAGATTTCTCAAAACCAACTTTTGGCTTTGATGATCCTTTTTATTACCTTTATTTTACTTTCTTTTCATTAAGTTTCTTTTTTCTAATTTCATGAGTTTATACTTCATTAATTTCCATTCTTTCTTCTTTTCAAAAATTAACATGTTAGGCCATAAATTGGCCTCAGAATATAGCTGTTACTCTACTTCCCATGTTTGAAATGTAGTATTTTAATTGTCATTCAGTTCTAGACATTTTTAAGTTCCCATTTTTATTTCTTCTTTGACCCAAGCATGCTTAAGAAGTGTATTTTAAATTTTCGAATATATGAGGACTTATTTCTTTATTTGGTACTGACTGCTAACACGCAGAGGGCGTGACCTGTGTGGCCCTAGTGCTTTACAACCCAGCCTGTGACCAGCTTTTGTAAATGTCCTCATTGCTTGACAAAAATGTATATTTTTATTTCTTCTGTACCTTGTATAAATCTGTTTTTCTACTAATTCTATCAGTAATTGAGAGAGGTGTGTTTAAACATCTCATTAAGGTGGAGGTTTTGTCAAATTCTTCCCATGGTTTTATTAACCTTTGCTTTCTGTTTTTGAGGCTACATTAGGAGATATATAACATATTGAGAACTGCTGTATCTTTTTGTGAATTAAAATTTTTATCACCATGTAGGAAACTACCCTGTCCTGAATAATCTTTCTGTCTTAAAGTACATTTGTCTGATTAGCAGCCACATTAACGTTCAGTTACTGCAACTTTCCTTTGGTTTGCTGCTGTTGGGTCCCACGTCCTACCCTCGACCTTCACATTTCCTGAGAATTTATCTTCTGCGTGTGTTGATCTGACAGTCTTTGCCTTTTAAATGGTGAGTTTAATTCACTTACATTTATCATTATTTTTCTTTATTGATATATTCGTACATTTTCTACCACTTTGTTCTTTGTATTTCTCGTATTTTGATCTATGATTCTCTTCCTTCTCTTGCCTTTGCTTTCAATCTGTTTCAGGTTTTATTTCTTACTCCATTTTTCCCCATTCAACTGGGATGAACATTATATTTTTTGCTTCTAGTCGTAATACTTATCCTTAAGATTACACTATGAATAATTAAGTCTAAAATTAATCTCTATATAAAATGCATAATTTGAGAATGACACATTGTTCATTATTCCTGTATCAATCAACTGAGGCTAAGTTACTCTGTGATAACAAGCAACCTCAAAAATCTTTGTTCTAAAATCTCCAAAGTTTATTTTTTTCTTGAACTGCACATCTATCATGATTCGGCGAGGACTATGTCGTGTCTCCTTCCCTCACTTCGGTTCGGACTGATGGGACAGCTTCTCCCCGAGAAGTTGTGGTCTCACCAAAGAGGAAAAGAAGGTACCGGCAAAGGGGATGGCGGCTGCTAACATTCCACGCAGAAACAATACATATCATATCATGTAGCACATTGTGCTGGTATTTTACCTGCCAGAGGAAGTCAGATGGCAAAGCCTGACACCAACAAGGCTGAATATATAATTCTTTTACAAGGAGGCTCTGCAGATACTTTCAGGATGATACGATCTAACAGACTCGCTTGCCTTCTCCTCACACAAAGTCCACTCACCACCCTTCTCCCAAGAGGAACAAACTCTCATGCAATCGCTGTGTGAGGCTCAACGTTTAGGATCCCGTAGTGTTTTCTCTCTCGGGCTTTCTCTGGATCGAGAGTTCTTTGTAGTAAAAGGCACATTATGCAAACCAAACGCAGCAAACAACAGCCGTGCAAAAGCTGACAACCACCACGAACATCCATGTTCGGGAAGGGTGAGGTTCACAGCGACCAGTCTTCCAGAGCAGATCCCAAACCATGTCGTACGGATGTTCCACGGACCCTCCGGGGTGGGCAACATTCCTTCTTCAGGCCCAGGCTCTGCTCCAAGTCCTCTGAGACTTTCAGCTCTGTCCTGGGGGCAGTCTCTGCCTTCCCATGCCTCCTCGTAACTCGTCTGAAGAAAGCGCTGAAGAACACGTCCTCCTGGGAGGCCGAGATCTTTCCCTGCCTGCTGGCGTGCGCAGGATCGGGGCAATAGCGGTTCTACTTTTTGATCAGAGTCTTTCAGTTAAGGCTGGTGGTCCCATGGTGATAACATTCACTAAAAACCTAGCTGCCTTTTATGTGTTTGATTCCTGTCAGCTCCATATGCCATTAGCCACACCCAAAATTATTTTTGAGATGTGAATATCTTAAGCCCAGTGGACTTTTCTGGAAGAAGCACACCCCATTCTCATTTCGTTAAGCCGTCACATCCAGCCTAAATGACTTACTGGGGGCTGCCTTAGTCAGAGGTTCCAACATCCAAGTTAGGGCTAGGAAATTGCGACCTAGCCCCAAAGCTTAATTTGTTTTCAAATTTTTCTTTTGAAGAATTCCAAATATCTACAAATTAGTAAGAATCGTATAATTTCCACATATACTTTCCTTTTCTCCAGTTGTTACCATTATGCCACATTTATGTTCTCTGTCTCTCGTTAGATTTTTCTCTTTCTCTCTGGCTTGCTTTAGACATGCACACAATCATTATTGCTCAACCATTTGAGAGTAAGTTACAGTGATGATATTGAATCCTAAATATTTCAGCATGTAATGAGGACATGGTTTTACATAACCACATTGTAATAACCAAATTCAGACAATTTAACATTGGTAAAACGTTCTTGTCTAATACACAGTTCATATTCAAATTTATCTGGTTTTCCCCAATTCAGGGTCACAGATTGCTGGCACTCAGTTGTCACGTAACTTTAGCGTCCTTCTTTGTCTTTCACGACATTGGTATTTTTGAAGAGCAGAGGTCGGTTGTTTGCTGACCATTCATCTGTTTGGGATCGTCTGACTGTTTAGCCATGATCGTGTTCGGTTCACGCGTCTTCATAGGAACGCTGCAGAATGGTGCTGGGTCCTGCTCGGTGGCCCATCTCAGACTGCGAAGTGTGTCCGTTGCTCCTGGACAAGGCCACGTAAGCATGGCCTTCGTTGTTCAAAGGATTGCTGATGAGCAACAGTTGCATCTTTCAATTTGCCATCCTGGAATTTCTGGACTCTAGTTTCTTTAATCTCTGCAAGCCGGTAATTCTTTTATGAGCTCATCTCTACTCCAATACCTTGTCAAACATAGCCAACAACAACCAAGACTGCTACCAGCATTGTGCTTCTGGATCACTTTGCCTAAAGTCATCAGTTCATGTGGTATATTACCATTTTTTCGAGTTATAAGAGAAAAGTTTACCAGATGCTTTGCCACTGTGCAATGTGAATTGCCGTCTTTTCAGCCACAACGTGTCACTCTCATTGTCTAGTCCTAAACCAATGCCATATATCTGACGTTCTGTTGTAACGGTAGCACCCGGCTCTGAGCAGACGCTCTGTGTCAGTCACCTTCAGCTAAGATAAGCTGTCCTGTGAAATGGAAAATTATATGTGCTCCTTACAGATTTTCAAATTAGCATAGCCTAAAGACCGCAGGAATAATAGGAGGACACCAAGTAGACTCTACGAAAAAGTTTATTGTCTATATCATTATGTTAAACAATTCTACTAGTAGGAATTTATCCTATGAGAAATATTTGGACATATGCACAAAAATGCTTATTTTAGCATTGTTTATGTAAAAAGTAAAAAACTGAAAGCCATCTAAGTGGCCAGCCATGCGGGACTGTTAAATTAAGATGCTGTCGTACTGTGAGATACTTTTGCAACCATTAAACAAAATGAGGTCTCTCTGTATGTTCTGCAATATCAACGTCTCCAAAACTAGCATTCAATGGAAATATATAAATGAACGGAAACATATAAAACCTATAATCCCACTTATATAAAAACAAGAAGAAATCACAGCATTTTGTGTTTGTATAGGCACCTACAGAATGTGAATGTGTGGAACAGGATCTGAAAAGGTACCCAGCAAACTGATAAAAAATGCTCACTCCATAGAGAAACATGGGAGGCGCGGAACACGGGGCGATCAAAGGGGGACCTTAGCATTTTATCCTGGATGTGGCTCTACTGCTTAAGCTTTTATAAGAGACATTGTTTTATTATTTATGTAAATTCAGACATTGGCTAAATAGCATAACTGGTAAGTAAAAGGCACGAGGAAAATTCTCAGGCTGTTGGATGTCTGAGAAGAGAAAGAAGGAGGAGCCGTAGGAAGAGCGCTCGCGATCACCGTCGTCAAACACTGCGGCGGCTCTCAGGGCGGGAAAGTCCTACACTTACTGTGTACCCCGCTGGGGAGCAGGAGCACGGCAAAAGTAAAAAGCAAAGACCAATTACTCTCTTAGAGCCAACCGCAGAGGGAGCGGGATACCTGTGGGGTGGAATGGATCTCCTGGCCATAGGGATCGTGCGGAGTAATCCGAGCCGTGATGGAAGTCTGAAGCAGAAAACATTTAATCCAGATTTTTTTATCTATGAGTTTCTTGGACAGCCCTACCTTCAGCTTCTGAAGGATGGTCCCTCGAAGCCACCGCATATATTTTGAAATGTGTAGTTCCTGTGATTGAGCTTCTGCTCCTAGAGAGACTCACAGGCACATTTGGGTCTTGACTATTGATTTATTCTGCTTCTAAATATACTCCCGGTACCAAATTCCTTAAGAGTCCTGCAACAGGAAAACGTCAGCCACTCCTAAATCACCCAGCCTTCGGTGAGAGGAGTGCTGTCTCTCACCCCCGTGGAGGATGGGGTCTGGAGGGGAAAGGAAGATACTCGGCACACGTTCGTTATTTGAAACTCAGTGTGGCTGTGGCTGTTGTCTACCCATCCCGCCCTCAGACTCTGTCATTTGATGGCCCACCTAAACAGCAAATCTGTGCACGTGGTTGGATTTACAATTTATTATGTGAATTAATCAGCTAGGATATTCCTCAGGGTGGAAGGCATAGGATGCGACAGGAAGGTTTCTATTTCTTATGATCATTTTGGAGACAAAGAGAAACTGGATGAGAAGGAGTGACACTTGGCAAGCTCAGGCCCAGACCTCCACATTTGCCCTGGAGCTCACCAAGGACTGGGGGTCTCTAAGGTGCAGACGGCTCCTAGGAAGGAGGCTGGGACCAGGACTCGGGAGTGGAGGGCTAAAGTCTTGACATTGCAGATTGATTTAATAATCGAAGACTCCCCTGGCTTCTTCTAAGATTATGACATGCTTCTGGCTCTTTTCTCCTGCATTTTTCCGTGACGATGGAGCGTTAACTGACTGTGTGGACCCCATTCCTGGTTAGACAGGATGAGACTAGCCGAGGTCGAGGGGTGGGCCGGGAGGGTTGACTCCAGGCTGCTGTAACAAAGTGCCACACACTGGGCAGCTTATAAACAACAGGAGTTAATTTTTCACGGTCTGGAGGCTGGAAGTCCAAGATCAGGGAGCCAACACGGTCAGGTTCTGGTGAGGGGCTGCTTCTGGGTTGCAGACAGTTGCCTTCTGGTTGTATCCGCATGTGGGGAAAAGAGCGAGAGAGCTTTCTGGGGCCTCTTTTATAAGGGCACAAATCCCATTCAAGAGGGATCCACCTTCATGACCTAATGATTTCCCAGAGACCCCAGCTCCTACAACCATCCCATTGGGGACCGAGCGTTCAACACATGAATACGACAAACGTTCAGTCCCTAGCAAGGCTGTGACTTAAATCTCAAGACCTGGGACTGCTGCAGTTGCGGCTGACTCCTCTGCCTTCAGGACAATTTCAATCCTGGGCCAGCCCTTTGTCCTTTGCAGAGCGAGGATTTCAGGGGCAGGGGCAGGGGCGGCCGGCTCTACTTCCCACCCTTTCTGCACGGGTTAGCTGACGCTGCCCTCCATCCACCGAGTCCCACGCCCGTGAGTTTTTTTTCTGCACCTTGATCAGTTTCAGGTGGGGGGGCGCTGCTCCCACCCTTTTATCCCACGCCTGCGTTCAGCCCCCTCCAGCCATCTCTGTCGCTCTCCTTCCTGTTTCCTCCTGCGCTTCCTTCTGTTTTTTCTTTTTAAAATTTCCTCTATACCTCTTCTTCTTTCCTTGCTTAGAACATTTACTTATTTTTGTATTTTTGAAAAGTTTATTTTTTAGAGCAGTGTTAGCTTCATAGCAAAATTGAGCAGAAGATGCAGAGACGTCCTGTGTCCCCTCTGCCTCCACACACGCACAGCCTCCCTGTTGTCAACACCCCACCAGAGTGGAGCGTTCGTTACCACTGATGACCCTACACTGACACATGGTCACCCCAAGTCCATAGTTTGCATGAGGGTTCACTCTATGGGTTTGGAGAAACTACAGTGCCGTGCGTCCCCCACTGCAGGATCACACAGAGCAGCTGCACTGCCCGAAACGGCCTCTGTGCTCCTTGTGTTCATCCCTCCCTGCCCCCCAGCCTCTGGCAACCTGGATCTTTTCACTGTCTCCATAGTTCTGCCTTTTCCAGAATGTTGTATAATTGGAATCCTACAGTATGCAGCCTTTTCAGATTGTCTTCTCTTACTTATTAGTAGTAATATGCGTGTAAGTTTCCTCTATGTCTTTCCATGGCTTGTAGCGTCTGTCTTTTCAGAGCTGAGTAACGTTCCACCGTCGGGATGGGCCTCAGTCGATTTTCCATTCACTTACTGAAGGACATCTTGGTTGCTTTCAAGTTTTGATGACTTTGAATAAAGCTGCTGTAAACATCCATGTGCAGGTTTTTGTGTGGACACAAGTTTTCAGTTCCTTTGGATAAATACCAAAGAGTTCAATTGCTATATCGTATGGTAAGAGTATGTTTAGTTTTGTAAAAACCGTCAAGCTGTCTTCCAAAGTGGCTGCACTATTTAGCGTGTTTATTCACCTTCTTCTTTGCTCCCTCTCTTTCTCCTCATTCTTTCCTTCTTTCTATCCTTTGCCCTGTCTTTATCTTGATGTCATCTTCCTTGTCATTGATCCACAGAGATATTTTCTAATGGGACATACTTGACTAAGAACAGGTGATAACTGCCAGAATTTTAAGCAAGAAATTATCTTAAAAAGTAGCTAATATAATCTCCTCTTTTTTCTGATTGGTGTGCCTTGCACAACCACCCCGGAGCATTGCCCATGTGGTATTGGCATTCGCACCTCACCTTTACCTCTTACATGGGAAGTAGGATGCTTAGAAAACTAATTTCGGTGATGGACCAGAACGTAGATGTCCTCTCTGGGTTATGGTGTATGAATCAAATATTCGTCTACTCCATGTTTACTGAGACTTCGGGAATAATGGGGTGAACATCCATCCTTGTGATTCATGCACTTGGCTGTCTCGCATGTGCATGAGCTCACGTGGTGTCAGATGTGCTTTCTGTGTGTGTGTGGTGTAGTATAAATAGAGACAGAAGTGTAGATAAAGAAGAGATAAAGAGAGAGAGACAGAGAGATGGAGACAGAGATGGAGCCGTTTTCCTCATAAGAACGTCTCACCGAGAAGTAATCATCTTTCAGGTATTTGAGGACCTCTCCATGCTTTAAAAGTGACGCCAGAACATAGCAGAGTTTACACCCATCCTTTAATTAGCATCCTTGCTGTCTAATGTTCATTTCAGAGACGCAGCTTCTCAGCACTGGACTGTATTTTTATATAGACCAGAGCTAGCTCCCCTTTGCATAACCACAATTCTTCCTGATGGTGGGGGTGAAGTTTTGTCCAGAAGAGATGATCATCTGTCACCACAGATTTAACTACTTGTCTCACATTGTTCCAGTTAGAGAGACACGTTTACACTTCCGTAACTATCTAGTGCCTTATTTGTCACTCATGTGACTAATTTGCAAGAGCAACTGATTATTGCCATCAGGAAAGGTGGAAATACACTAGCTGAATTGAACAGGATATGTGTTTAATTGGTGAAGAGTGTTGCAAAGGAGTAACTTAATTTGGTAAAATACATTGCTTTATTTTGGATCTATGAATCAAGTATCACTTGTCACAGGAGATCAAATTTCTTGTTATACTATAAAGAAAATGAATATTATTAAAAAGCACAACTTCACATTTGATAATAGTTTCTGACCCTAGAATCCCCCCCCGCCGCACCCCTGTGGAATGGTCTTCATTTTCGTTTCTGAAACTGAGACTTAAATTTCCCGCTGAACACTAAGAAAGGTTTGTGATTTTTAAAACACATATTTATTTGTTTTAGTAAAAGTGCTAAATTTTTCCAAATGTATGTAATAAAGTGAGGATAAATTCAAAGCACACACAATTTTAAGATCTTAAAACTAAAGTGATCATAAAAATGAAACCAAACATGAACATATTTACTTCATCACTATATGAGTCTTCAAACTGCATTGTGCCTTTTAAATTGTATGAATTTTTTTTCAGTTTAGAAGTTCTGTTTTATAGGAATTTTTTTAGCATAAGGCAGTTTATGATTTTTAAAATCAATATTTCATTTATGATTCATGTTTTTCTAAAGTGGATAATGTAATGCCTTAATGGATGGAGGTCAGAAAGCCATTGCTGCCATCAATAATACACGTGCTACAAGGTAACCGACAGTGAGTAGGCGACTCTGGAATGTTCCTGCAGGGGTTTGGTATGTGGGCTGTGTACAAAAATAGCAGCTGATTTTAAGAACGGCATATGTCAGAGAAGCACACATATTTGCACGAATATTATCAAGTCTTCGCCTTCAGCAAATAGTTTTTCCACTCATTCAAAAACGGTAGGCAGTTAATTATAGAAGAACTGCATATGATTAGAGAAATCAGGAAAAATAAAATGTGCTAGAAGCCCTAATTGCAGGAGGCGCTGGGCATGACATTCCTTTGCTAGATGATTCATCATTTATGTTTTCCTAGTTTCCTATTCACAATTCATGCACTTGAATATTTACCTTTTGACAAAGTTACAGAGTGCGACTCGGAGCAACGTTTGCTGATGGATGGGAAAGCGAGATTTCATTCTCAAACGTGCACAGCGCGTGCACCTATGGTTGCATTTCCTCCTCATGACAGTCCTGGAAGGCAGGTGGATGGTCAGTGTCATGCTGTTTTACAGATGGAAAAACTGAGGCCTGGCGCAGTGCGATGATTAGTGCAAGACCTTAGTGAAGAAATGATGAGTGATAGACTTGGGGTATAATCTTAAGTCTTCTACCAAATCCCTATTTCCCTCTATTCTTTGATGCAATAACATGGGTTGGGGTTGGTAATGAGAGAAAGAGAAAGAGAGAGAGAGAGTCTGTCACCAATATGGTGCCCTTTATTTAGAAATTCCATTTATTTTGATTATTTTTTTTTCAGTGATGTGTGCTGGAACCAGCTCGTCCTGTCTTGCAAGCGCTGATTTTGTGCCTCTCTTCCAACATCTGCGCCCAGTGACGCCACGCTGGCAGGTTGAAATTGGCCATGGTGAGAGTACTTACACCACAGAAACTGGCAAATGCTACAAGTCAGGGCTTTGGTCTGGAGAGCAGTTGAGAAACATTCACTAGCGCGACATTATTTTCAATGCAATTTTTATTTTCATATCGGTAATTATTGGACCCTTTAAAGTCTGCCTCTTTGCTAAATACTAAGGCTGAAAGTCAAGACACTGTCTTGATTTATCTTCGTAATAGCCCGAGAAAGGGTGAGAGGAAGCTCAGACAGTGTGATCAGCCCTTTTCTTTGCTGTGACACTCCGGGAGTGCCCGTCATTACTTCCCTCGACTGAACAGCGACATGGAAAGGCTCATGTAACTGAGCTGTGTGTGGTACTGATACGTCCTCGGGAAAGGACTCTTCCCTTCCCCGCTCACTCCACTTAATGCAGTGGTTTCCAAACACATCCTTGATCTTGCCCACCAAGCATTACAAATATTTAAGTATACATGCACACGCGTGTACATGTATGTATATATACACATGTATGTATTGAATATACTATTACATATATACACAAATTGGGTTGTATATGTATATAATTTTATATGTAAGTGTGTGTTTGTAAATTACATACATTACTAATAAACGTCAATTATACATTAAATAAATTTTTTTCTCTACCACGACTCTGTTTTTTAAAGAATCAAGATGTATGAATCAACATTGTACATTATATATTAGAAAATGCTAATAAAAACCAATCATGAAATTAATCTTACTCATACGAAATTAATTATAATTAATTTTTATGTATTTACCAATTACTATAATTCAATCCATTGTAAGTGTAAATTTTGCTGTATATTGTCAAACCTAGCATATGTAAAATGAAGATCTAAGTGTATCTCTCAATACATATCTGTTATCCATATGCCATTGTATTATAAAACACATTTAAATGTACCATTTACTATAAATATATATGACATTTTACATTAATATTGACAATTATTTTACTTCAATTATCATATTCTTACTTAAACTGTCCGATATTCCCATTAAACAGATGAAAAAAATGCATTATCATGTCCTGTGAAGAAGTTGTAGGAACACAGCATCATAAAGCAGGGATCATAAAGGGTGAATAACACGATACATGCTGAGCATCCCTAATCCAAAAATCCGGAATCTTAAATGCCCCGACTTCTGAAATTTTTTAGCTCTGAGATAACGCCACAACTGAACACATCTGACCTGTGTGATGGGTCACAGTCAGAATGTGGACAAAACTTTTGTTTCACGCACAAAGTTATTAAAACTATTGTATAAATTACCTTCAGGCTTTGTAAGGAGTATGTGAAACATAACAAATTTTTTGTTTTGACTTGAATCCCCAAGATATCTCATTATGCATATGCAAATATTCCAAATTTTTAAAGGATTAAAAAGATAAATTAAGCAAGTTATTAAAATTATTTTTAATTGTATAACTTATTTTACTCTCATTAAATATTATCAATCACATTACTAAATACTAATAATGTTCTGTGAAAAGACGCATCATTTTTTGAATGTTAGTTAATATTTTTGATACAATTATTCAAATATATGGTTCCAAGTTCCGTTTATTTTGATACTTTGTTATAATGCCTCTCAGAACTGAAGAGCTACGGCTACCTCTTTGTGGTTACAAAATACGTAGGATATACACACACACATATGCATAATTATAACCATAAACATATTCTGATAAAATATCCTTTAAATCACAGATGCAGAGCATCTATTTATCTAGACACATATATTTTATGAGTACTCATAGACACACACATACTTATAAAATCAAATATATGCATAAAACTTAACTCTATACATATTCATAATCCTATTGTAATGAAAATTATGTATGTAATCATATCATATAAAATTTTTGAACATAATTTTGTATATCTAAATATCCATAATACTTTGTGTGCATATATATCCCATAGATGTATATAATCATTTATATGCATATATTAATACGCTTGCATAATCCTATGTATAATATAATCCCGCAAACGATCCTAGCCTTACGCTGTGTGTATGTGTGTATATGCACTGCTTAAACTCAGCAGGGGTCCGCGTAAACTGCGTGCAGAAAGCCCTCAGATGAACAAGTGCACTGCTTGGCCCCTCCCCACAGTGGATCTCTAACTCCCCCCTCCGGGTGCTTCTCTCACACACACACACACACACACACACACACACACAATTGTACAGCATGAGCCAATTCAGGGTGCCAGGGTCTGTATTTAAGCAGTCCAGCTGAGTGTTTTTATTTCCTTAGATTAAAAAGTAAATATAAATTAGGGTGCTAATATTTTCTCTGTATACCTCAGTGGTTCATCTCGTGGGTGGCGTGGGCCCGCGGCTGTGGCCGGGCTGCTCGGGAAGGGCCTGGCTTCTGCCCGGTGCCTGGCAGCCACACGCCTGCTGCGAGCGCGCCAGCACGCTTCCTCCTCACCTCCCGATCTCATCCGGTGGGGACGGCCATCCCCAACGTTTCAGATAAGAAGTGGATGAATTCAGCACGAAGAACCTACAGCCAAGGAGGGGGAGAGTGTGGACACGAGCAACCAATGCACCACCGAGTGGACACAAACGACCAATAAACGATGGAGATTAGAGGGTCCACTGAGATCGCAGTGTCTGTCTTTAGTGAATACTCACTCACATTTGTGAACTCTGATTTCCACAGTAACCCTGCAAAGCAGGCATCACACTCCCAGTTTCAGTGGTGAGGAAGCTGAGGTATGGGGAGAGGTTTCACATCTTGTCCAAAGACCACACACCTATCGAGGATCGGACTTAGCCTTCATATCTCGGTCCCTGGCTCCAAAGCATATACCCTCTACCCTCTCCCATACTGCTTTCTCTAGCAAAATACCATTTCTTCTTGTTGTTGTTAAGTAAAATTAACAAAATTTACCAGTCTGCAATACCAACAAACATGCATGAAACAGGCAAACGCTTATGAATCAGAGTGTAAGTGAATTTAACTTTTCTGGAAAATATTTTAGCAATATAAAACAAAATCCTGAAGAAGATCAATGTCCTATGTCTACGTTAGGACTCTAGCATGAGAAAATAATTCTACAAGCTCGATGCTTAAAAATATCAATTGAAGCCTTATTAAAAATTATACAATGTTGTGAACAATTTTCATCTGCAATGATAATTAAACGGGTTAGTAAATGATGCTAGGTTTTTGCCTTAGAATATAATATAATCACTAAAATATGTTTACAGTAAATGTTAAACACTCATGTTATCATGTTAAGTGAAATAAAGGAGAATAAAAATTGTACACATAGTATAACAACTTTGGAAATCACTATGCATATACTTGAAGGAAGCATGCTATTGATACATATACATGTATATGAAAGAAACATGGGATAATGAAAACAGTGATTTTTCTTTAATTTACTCTACAATAAATGTATAAGCTCAGAAAATGCAAGAGTTTAACCCTTTTAAAAAAGTCATAGGGCAGAAAGATCAGAGTCCCAATACTGAAGAACTGGTTTAAACACACCATGCTTCAGTGTCCTCCTCTGTCATATGAGGCAGAATCCTTCCCCCACAGGGACTTTGGCCTGGGGTACCCAGAGGATCCCCAAAATGCAAGTTCCTCTTCTGCTTTCCCTTTGCAGGATCCTTAGCTTCTCAGGACACTCTGGTGACCCACACACATTCTGTGACGCAGTGGAAACCCCCATTACTCCTTTGTTCATCTAAGACAATAAACTAAGGGGAAACGACTCTCCCACTACCGGGCATCTACCTAAAGGAAAGAAGACATTCTACAAAAAAGACACCTGCACTTGAATGTTTCTAGCAGCACAATTCACAATTGCAAAGATGTGGAAACAACCCAAGTGTCCATCGATACAT
>CAUYSK010111125.1:0-35390 GCA_963575035.1 Avahi laniger
TCATTTTTAATTTGGAAACTTTAAATGCCAAGGTTTTCTGATATTTGAAGACAGAAAGGAGGGACCACAAAGGTAGCAGATCTGCATTTCGGCAGTCTGAACGTGATGCCTCCTGGGTGGCATCCTGATTTATTTTCTCAAACTGCTTGCTAGGGTTCTCAGGTGGCTGTGAAGATTCCAGAGAAAGCTCTCCTCACAGGTGAGGGCAGCTAAGCGTGTCTGTGACCCAGCACAAAGGCCATGCCACCACGCCAGATCTTGGGGTTTTCAACCATCTGCGTCTGCCAGAGTTAGGAAAGGAATACAAGGAATATTATTCAGAAAAGGACGGATCTCTCTAAGCAAAGTCTTCAGAGAAGCAACCTCCTCTCTCTCAACTTTGCTTGGAGTGTTACTTGCCCATAAACAACCACATGTGTCAGGAAGTACAAAGAGTCTGAGATTTTATGCTAGTTGCAAGCTAACATGGTAGCCTGCCGCAGTTTGACGAACGCTGACAGGAGACAGGTGACTCCTAGGTCAGAGACAAAGGACAGGTTATTACTCACAGCAACAGTGGTACCCAGAGCATAAGAATTTTTGCACCACACGCATCGATTCCCACCGGGCAATGACAGCTGCTCACACGGTGAGTTGCACTGCAGGAGAGGAACTCTGCACTTAATAAGGAGCCCGAGTCTTCTACAATGGGCACGGAGCATGCCTCCTCTGCCCGGAGGGAGACATTGTCTTCACCACACTGGACAGCGAGTATGCCTACCTTTGCTCCAGAGAGCAATGCCATCTCCACCTTCCAAAGTGGTAGACAAACCTGCTCTTTGCTCTGGAGGATACACTATCTCTACCCTCCAAGGCGATCCGCTGTACAAGCATCTTGGAAAATATAATTTGGCACAAAAGGCAGTTGGTGCATTGATCAGAAAATGTGCAGAAACACATGAGAACCATGGGGACTTGTACTCCCATGGCACGTTTTCCCCTTTCTCCTCTCGTCAAAGTCCCACTCTGCGTGTGTGCGTGTGTGTGTGTACCTAAGTGCTCTGATCTCTTTCTGACGACTCCTACAAAATCCTTAGCACGTTTATCTGTTTTCATGTGGCAATCCACACTTATACAGTCGTTAGACAAGTGCCAGTAGGTACAACTGCCTAGGAATAAAGTCATTTTCTGGCTGTGAGTAGATGGGAGGAGCCTTCGCCACTTCTGCTGTTTCACATCCACAGGGGCTAGAGATAATGTGTGACCGCAGGCCTGGAACACAGAGAACACTCACTAGATGTTAGCTACTGTGTCAGTCAAAAGATACTGGGCTTTTGCTGCAGTAACAAATTATGTCAAAATATCAAAGCGTGTTTTGTTCTTTGCCATGCTACTTACTCATTGCAAGTAGCTCTTTTCTGTCTTGTCCTCCCCCAGGGCCCAGCCTGACAGAGAGCATTGCTGGCCCCCGTGAGAGGAAAGGAACTCTTTGCAGAAACCAGCACAGGCCGTTAAACGCTCTGGCCCAGAAGTCACACACGTCGCCTCTGTGCGCGGCCCACTGGCTAGCTCCGGTGTCCTGGCCCCAGCAAGGAGCCAGGAAGTACGATGCTACCATGTGTCCAGAGCGACAGAACATTAGGGTAACAGCAGGGTGATTACTGTAGCTTTTGTTATTATTATTCAAAGTTATAACGAAAACATGTCCTGGGGCAGAGGACATCCCGATCACCTCCTTGACAGACTTTCTACCTTCTTTTCTTTTCTTTCCTTTTTTTTTGGTAACAGAACCCAGTTTTGCTCAGGTCTCCCCAATCTCTCCCCCCAAAGTTGGCAGCCTCAGGGGAACATGACCAACACCCTCAACTCCAGGAGTGGGCCTGGCTGGTCGATGGCGCTGTGATCAGTGTAGGGACGAGCACATGTGACTCAGACGATGGCACACGCAAAAGAGGCTTCATTCAAGCTCCCATGGGCTTGGGGGGATTTCTTTCTCTGTCTTCTTAAGGAGCTTCCAGAATTGACTTTTCTTTCTTCTTGCAGACATTGCCAAGCACAGACATAAGGCCTAGGACCTCCTGTCACCCGACTGAGGATGATGCTCCCAAAAAGAGCCCACAGGTAAGACAGACCTAGCACCGCTGGACCGAGTGAATCCTAACACTCTAGACTTCCCATTATGGAGTCTCGCTCTGGAAGCCAGCAGGAAGAGGATTTTGTTACTTTTAGCTGAAAGCAATCCGACACTGCTACCTTCCTGATAACTTTGAAAAAGAAGAGTGGTGTGTGATGGGGGAGGGGCCGCGCTGGGACCAGTAGTGCTGCAGGTGGCAGGAACCCAGCAGTGGCCACAATCCGAAAGTGTACGTGACGTCTAAGGTTCGCCACCAAACCCATCCTCCTCCATCCCCGCAATCTGAGCCTCGAGCCCTGGCAACACGTGCATTTTGCTGGCCGGCTTTGCAGCCGTGGTCTTAATCTCTTAGAAAAGATCTATTACACTGTCTGGAAGAAAGCACCACCCTAAGACCTCTGATTAACCCCAGATCTTGATCTTCAGCACAGATTTCCTGCTGGTTTTCTCTGAGCCCTCTTGAGGGATATGCTTGTAGGGTTTAACTGCAACTTCTAGGGCAAAGTCATAAGCTACTCCTGGAACTTGTCTGCAAGCCTCCCAGTTCTCTCAGCTGAGCTGTTGCACACGGATGGGGGCCAAGCAGGGGAGGGCAGCCCTCTCCATTTCCGCAAGGTCCAGCCTCGTGATCCCCTTGGGTGGATTCTGATGAACTTTATGTCATAACTAAGCAAGTCTGTTGGCTTTAATTTTCTGGAGTTAGGTTTCCTTACACCTTCTCTTATGTCATCTGCTCCAAGGCACATCAGGTTAGAGTCCGAAGGCATGTCTTAGATCGGCATCCGCAGCAGGAAAGAACTCGGCAAGGCGCTGACTCTGTTGCCAGCCTTTTATTTCCTGTGTTATTCTAGTTTATACTGAAAGGGAGAATTACTTATTATTTTATCCTGCCACATTAAATAAAATCCTAGTTTATAGGTAGGCACGTTTTATAAGGAAGATAAAAGGGTTGCTTTTAATAAACAGGGGGAACTGATAAGAAAAGTCTTCTCTCTGCCGTAGCTCAGCAAAAGAACAAAAGCAGGAGGATCTTCAGCGCGGAAGGACTATTATCCTCGGTATGATCAACAGCCAGCTGTTCGCCGTCTCGCCCAGAAATAGAAGTGGAGGAAACGGGCTTCACTTGCAGCATATGGGCTTCGGCTTACGCTGGGCTTGAAAAGTTCAGGAAACTCAAAACAGTACAGATGGTTGTCCGTGACAGCAACACACCGCTGTTGCAGTGAACGCCAGCGTGGGGAGTGTACCATTCCGGGGCTCACAAAAAGGAATAAGACTGGCTCTCCTCTGTCTTGTGAAAGCAGGAATAATCCTACTAGACCATTGCTGCAGCAAGTAAAGGTGGCATGTTCAAGGTCACACAGGTGGTTTTGTGCTGGCGTAGAAATGAATGCCTACTACCTGAAGCAAATGACGAATGGAACAAGACCCCGGAAATGCTAGAACCACTTCCTGAGGTTTTCTCTCTACCTTTCCACCTTTCTTTACCATCTCACTTCTACTTACCTGTCACAGCTGAGCCCCCTGCAGGTGGCCCCAGACATGCTTCCTGTGTGCTTTGCATAGGGCTGTGCAGAGCTGCTTTGGGTTCCGCTGACAGTGGGGAGCAGAATATCAGCTAAGCAGGTCTAGGGACTCCGGGCGCTGCTTAGAAAGGAAACCCAGGGCAAATGGCGCATTTCCTTTCAGCCGGAGCAGTGGAGGTCAGCTGTCAAAAAACCAACAGTCTATTAGGAAAAGCAACGTGGACATCATCTGTTGGTGACTATGAATAACATCCATTTCCTTTGTTATCTCAAATACAAAGATGCCAGGATATAACTTTCTACCTAGTATTTTGTATAGGGCCTAAAGATCTCAGCAAGAATTTGTTGCAATAAACAAGAGAACGGCTTGTGATGAGGCATGAAGAGACATCCCAGCACCCACAGACTGGTGACCACATTGAAAAAGTCTGAAGAGGCTTTCATTCAAATAGCTGACTCAGGGAGGGGACGATGGCCAAAGTTTTGATTCATAGTAACTAAGAAAAGTCAATATTTATTAATCACTTACTATGTTTGAGGTGTTGAGAAGGAGGTACTATTCTTATCTCTAGTTTACAGATGATTAATACATATTAATAGATTAAATAACTGGCCCCAAATAACACAGCTTTGGACCCAAGCAGGCTGGCTCTGCAACCCTCAGAGGATGGAGCAGCAGATAAACGATGGTGCTAACCCAGAACAACAGGAGCCAGGAAGGAGGAGGTGGCAGGTGAGGCAGAAGCCAAGTCCAGGTGCAGGGAAAGATTGCTTCACGATGAATCCTATACATTGTGGCTAAATCCTTTCCATAGCGTCTTTGGCCATCTCTTACTATGAAGGCCTGAAAGAGTCTTCTGTGACTTGGGGTATGCTTTTTATAACGCTGTTGATCAAAAATGGTCTGGTTCCCGAATTCAGGAGACTCTGATCCACATTTGGCCACTTTCCTCAGAGGATGAAGTTTGTTATCAGTTTTAATAACCAGAAGAAAGTTGGCAATGCTAAGAGAGGCAGCAGCACAAAGGAAATAACTGCATGGTCTCCTGTAACAGCCACTTTGAAGGAGATCAGTGACTTTTGCTAAATCAGTTTTGCTCTATCTATATTTTTAATTTTTATTAAAACCTTTGGTTATACATGCATCTTGGTAACCAAACTACTGTAAGCTGTCAAGGTATTAAAGAAAAGTTTATTTTTATTTATTTATTTATTTATTTTTAAGAAAAGTTTATTGATTATAAAATTAGGCAGGATAAGGAGTGGAAGATGAAATACAGCTGTCTTAGTTCATTTTGCGTTGCTATAACAGAATATCTGAGACCGGCCAATATATAAAGAAGAGATGTTTATTTGGCTTATGATTCTGGTGGCTGTAAAGTCCAAGATTGGGCAACTGCATCTGGTGAGGGGCTCAGGCTGCTTCCACTCATAGCAGATGGTGAAAGAGGGGAAGGCACAGGCAAAGGGATCATATGACGAGAGAGGAAGCAAGGGAGAGAAACGCAGGAAGTTAGACTGTTTAACAACTGGCTCTTATTGGAATTAATCCATTCCCATGAGAGACAGAATCACTCACTCCCACAGGAGGACATTAATTTATTCCTGAAGATGCACTCCTATGACTTGAACACCTCCCGCTAGGCCCCACCTCCCAACACCACCGCCCTGGGGATCAAACCTCAACATGAGTTTTGGTGCAAACAAACCATGTTCAAACCACAGCAATAGCCAAAGAATCTTCTTTGTATTTAGGAAAAAAATACTCAACTGACACCCATCTAATTTAGTTTCAATGGTTGAGACGTGGCCAGTGTTATAAATAATATCAAAGAATATTTCAGCCTCCAGGAATTTTTCAAAACAACTTTTTTTTTTTTTGCCAACTCATCCTGGATTTTATTTTTTTTCCAAAAATCTCAAGAAGAAGAATAATCTGGAACCCATTTTAAAGTTTTGTTAAAACTCAAGCTTGCCATAGTTTGATTTCTTTCAGATTTTGTCCATTTTCCAAATCTAAAATATAATTCTATAATAATGTTCATGGCCAAGTTATTTCTATTTAAAAGTAGGAGAATAGGGAAGTTGTCTTTTAGAATTTCTTTTCTAATTTTGGCTGCCTCTAGTCCACCCCATTCATCTTCTTTTTTAAAAAAATCTCATCCATGATGAAATTAAAAACCTCACACTGGCCCAAGTTTCAACTCGTCTAATCTGCCCAGACTGTAATAACTCAAGCAATGAAAAAAGAAATAGTAGCAATAATATGTATTTTTCATTTACATGGCAACCTTCTTTTACAGATTTTAAGTTTTAGACTAGGGAGTGAGAACATTGTCTTCTAAATATCTGTGGGCTGGATCTAGGCTCCTTGGTTAACAACATTTAATACGGATGGAAATAGTTGGCGTAACTATCAAGGTCAGAGTTTTCTAAGGGCCGCTTGCTGATTTCCTTTGTTGTACAACCTATCTCGTTTCTGCCCCTCTCAATGGGCCTTCCAGAGTCGGGACCGTCAGAGATTAGAAAGCTCGGCCTCTCAGCTGTACACGCTGTTTTGAGATCTTCAGATCACTCTGGGCTTCTCCCAGCTCCAGTTTGAACACAGAGAAAGCAGTACTCTTATTTCAGCAAAGGTTAGCTTAGCAACATACTTCCATCTAGGAATATTTGTGATAGAAACTGGGTTAGGAAACCCCATGTCCCTGTACCTCCTGCTCCCGTTTGGGAACCTCGGGGAACAGCAGCTGTGTCTGGCAGCAAACCAGGCCTCGCCTCTCTTCTGTATCTCGGTCTCTTCTGTATCATTTGTTCTTGCACCCCAAGAGACTCCAGCCGGGGGGACTTCCCGTGCCCACCTTGCACCATGTTCACCACCTCCAGGCCATAAAAGTCTTACATGGCACCTACTGTTTACAGACAGAGCCCTGTGTTTAATCTGCCAGCTCCTTGATGAAAAGCCTGGCCCGGAGGATCTCTTTGCAGCAAATGTTCTTTGCTATCTGCAACCCTTTCCTACATCCCCGTAAGTTTGCGTTCTCCGGTGAGCACAGCTCCAGCACTGCCTAAGGCAGTTGTGGCTCCAACCTTTGAACCATGAACCACTGGAAGAAATACTTTTGAGGACACAAAAACCTGTACACACACACACGCATACACACAAACACAACTCATAAAGATCATGAACTGAAACAAAAGTTCCATGAAAACAATACTTACTTATTAATATTTAGGATACACTTTAGTCTTTTTACTTCTATTTCATCAAAAAACAAAAAATAAAAAAGCTGGTCTTTACCCATAAAATTGATTTCAGGATCAGAGTCTGAAAAACTCTAAGGAATCCTGAATATTTAGACTTCATAGAAGCTAATTAGAGATTCTAAAGGGTGACTCTATAGTTTGGGAGATGACTTAAGGGAGAATGTTCATAAAGTATTATCAAAAAAGTGAAGATTGCTCCAAATAAGGTACTTGCAAATAAATGCTAAATTTGACCAGATCCTCTGAATTTCTAAGAGTTCATTCATTCATTAAAGCAAACATGCACACGCACAGACACACACACACACACACACACACACACATATATAAATTTTTTGGAGCACCAAGTTCAATCTTAAAACTTACAAAAATGAATATGGTCCTTCCTTGCCAGGAGCTCACGGTTTAATGCAGCACACAGCAAAGTGACCCAGTGGTTACAGTTCAAAGTTCGAAGTGCTATGCCTGCCACCACATGGGGAGCAGTGGGAGCAGGGAGAGGACTCAGAAAAAAATGGGTGGGCTTCCTGGAGCTGGCGACTCCTGGAGGACACTGGAAGGAGGGTGACACCTTCTCTCTGGACCAAGAGAGCCACAAGTGTTTGTGTGCAGAGAGCACGGACCCTCTTGAGCATGCAGGGCGTCGTGCACGCATGTCCTCTGTGGCTGGAGCAAAGGGTGCAGACGTGGAGCGTGCGCATTTTCCTGACGCACCCAGGACGGCCACTGGGAGGTGTTAAGAAGGGGAGCAGGTCACCAGGTTTCTGCTTCAGAAAGAGCAGTGAAGATGTGTGCGGGGGACACTGGCTGAGGTGCCAGGCTACAGCAGGGGTCAGCCAGGAGCCAGAGGAGAAAGAGTACAAAGGCCTGGCGCGAGGCAGAGGTGGAGGGGATCGGGGAGAGGGAGGCCTCTGGGAGGCCTTGGGGTCCCACTCGCAGGTGGACTGAAGCTGGTGATATGTGAAGAGTGAGGCAGAGGGTCACATCTCTGCTGGTGCCCAGGTGTCCAGCAGGCACGACCAGGGTGGCGTTTGTGCTACCTACGCAGATGGGGAATACAATGGGGGCAAAACTGGGGGACCAGTTCAATTATGGACATACGTACGTACTGAGTTTGGAGTGCCTGTGTTGACCCAATAGCTGCTTGGACTGGGGCTCGGGGAGAGGCCTGCTGTGTCAGAAGATGTCAAGGGCTGGATGAAGACACAAAGGAAGGATATGGAGCGGGACCAGCAGAGCACAGGGGTGAGACCCTGGGGGGGGGCCGCACGTGAAGGCAGATCACTGATGTGCTGAAGATCAGTTTTCCAGATGCCCCTGGTTAGTGTGTGGTCAGCACGGCAGCCTTCATCCCGGCTTCCTCCCTGCGCAGCCAGGCTGTGAAAGCCGTCAGCGCTCTCACAGACGGCAGGAGAAATGAAGAGCCTTGGACGTATGTCTCACCACAGTCCCTGCTTTGGAAGCCTTGCGTGAATCCACAGCTCAGCGACTGCGCAGGGACGGCTGGAATGGAGACAAGTGGGTCAGAAACGCAATTTCTCTTCCAGTGTCTTCGGAGCAGGGAAGCTCACAGCTAGGGGCTGAACTGGGTCTCCCCTCAAATTCGTATGTTGAATTCCTAACCCCCCAGTACCTCCGCATGTGACTGTATTTGGAAATAGGGTCCAAAAGGTGATTAAGTTAAAATGTGGTCATCAGGGTGGCCTACTCCAATAGGCCTGGTGTCCTCAGAAGAGGAGATCTGGACACTGACACACACAGAAGGAAAACCACCTGATGAGGCAGGGAAAGCACAGCCATCTATCTGCAAGCGAAGGCAAGAGGCCTCAAAAGAAACCACCCTGCCGCACCTTGATCTCCAGAACAAACTTCCAGGCTCCAGAAGCATGAGAAAGTACGTTTCTGTTGTTTAAGCCGCCCAGTCTTCGGTCGTTTGTTATGGCAGGCCTGGCAAACGAATACACTCACTTTTTTTTTTTTTTCTGATGGGCGCTGGTCTCTGAGAGGCCTGGTGCCTCCTGGGGAGGAAGCATGGAGCAGCCTGACGCCCAGAGAGGAAAAGCGGTTGGAGGGAGGTCGAATGTGAACACCACCTACCGAAACAGACAATCCACATATTTTACACGTTTAAATTTATCTCCTGCTCTGCGTTTACCAAGTACTTTCACAAGCCTTAACCTATCTAACCAGGACTGCCCAGCGTCACGGTCACCTGGGAATCTGTTAGGAATGCAAATCTTCGGGCCTCAAGGAAGACTTACAGAATCGGACACTGGAGCGGGTGGGTGGGAAAAGGGGCAATAATTGTATTTTCACAAATTTCGGGGATTCTGATGTAGCTGTAGGGTAAGGGCCCGTGGAGACAGGTGGTTGTGGGGGATGTGGCCTTTTCACACGTGCAAGTGGACAGGAAGGCCGGTCTCCCTGGCAACCGGCCCGGAGCCTCTCCGCCACAGCGTTCCCGCAGGTCTCCGGGCTCTGTCCCCGAACGCCTGGGCGCGCCGAGAGGCTCGGGGCTGGAAAGTGAGCTGCGCCCTCTCGGCTCCGGACAGCGGCGGGCGGTGGCGCGCGGGAGCTGGCGACAGCCCGGAGTCCCGGAGCCGCCGGGCGCGTGCGCGTGCGCGCGTTCTCGGGCCCGGCCCGGCCGGGAGCGCGCCGAGGGGTGGGTCGCGCTTGCCCCGCCGGCCTGGCGCGCCGTCCGAGCCACTCAGAGCGTCCGGCGGCCGACACTCGGGGCCTGCAATTAATACCGGCGCCCGCCCTCCCCGGGACTCGCGCGCCGGCTCTCGGGGAAGGCGGCGCCCGCTCCGCCACCAGCTCTACTCGGGCAGCTCGGCGACCGGGGGCCGGGCCGATCGACGCTCCTGGCCCCCACCCGAGAGCCGGCCTGGGCCGGGGACGGTGCCGGCCCGCCGAGGTTCCGCGCGAGCGTGCGCTCCGGCCCGCGCCGTCGCGGGAGCGGCAGGTGGGCTCGGCGGGAGCGCGCGGGAAGGTGAGTGGGCCCGCGCAGGTGGGGCGCGTGGGGACGCGCGCGGCGGCGCATCGCGTGGACTCTCCTCTCCTCTCCTCCTGGCCCCTCCGGAGTTTCTCCAGGACCCGGGGGGGCCAAGAGGCTGACCCGCTGCAGTGTGTGCTCGGGCGAGAGCGAGTCGGTCGGCAGCCTCTGCCTGGCCGGTGAGCGCCACGCCGGCCCGGCCTCCCGCCCCAGCCCCCGGGCTGCAGGACTGCGCCGGGAGCTCGCCCCAAACCCCTTCCCGGCCCTGGGACCCAGGGGCGTGACAGGCCTCCGCTCTCCTTTCTGTCCCTTTAATTCGGGCTGGGGAGAGCTACGAAGACACAGGACACAAACTTCGTTTCAAACACACCAAAAACTGCCTTTCCAGTGTTTTAAAACAGGACGTGCTTATGCCGACTCCCCGCAGTTTCCTGGGGTGGGACACTCGGGGGACGGCTGGCCCTCTAGGGGGGCGACTCGGGGCGCGGGGACAGCTCTGGTGTCGTCCTCCTGGGAGTCTGTCCCGGAGCGTCTCCAGGCGCTGGCCCTTGCTAGGGAAGGCGGTGACCCGCGGTGGGAGGCGCGCGGCCCCCGCCCTCTGCCTGCTGCGCGCCCGCCGGACGGTGTCCCCCTGGTGGCCCGGCAGAGGGCGCCGGCTCCGGGGCGCCGCGCGGCCGGCGAAGGGAGGGGACTTGCGGGCGCCTCCAGGTGAGGAGCGGAGAGAATCTGCCCGAGGGCCCGATCCCCGCGCTGTGGGAAGGGGCGGGGCGGGGCGGGGCGGTGGCGACGAGTCGCGGCGGCCGAGCGCGCGCGGCGGGAAGCGGCGGTTCTGCCACGCGGAGGCGGGAAGGCGCGGGAGGTGGGTGTGCCTGTCGCGCGGGGGCCGAGGGTCGGGCGCAGCTGCGTGGGCTGAGGCCGGCAGAGGGACTCGGATGCGCCCCGCGCGCCCCTCTCTGGGGCCGGAGGTGCGGTCAGTTGGACTCAGCTCCAGACACTCTTGCTGGGGGCGGCGGGACCCGGCGGCTGCCCGCGGGGAGGGGGCGGCGGATCCCCGGGCAGCTGCGACGGGGCGCGGCGGGCGGCGCGCGGGGTCCCCGAGCGGGAACAAAGGCGCTGCGCGGCCGCCGCTTCCACCCACTTCCGTCCCGGCGCGCGCCGCCGGCAGGAGCGGGCAGGGTCGGGGCTGCTCTGCGCGGACTTTCGGGAAGTTGGCGCGGCGGCCCGTTACGCGGGAGGAGGGCGGGGAGCCGTGCAGCCCGGGGAGGGGCGCGCGAGTGTTCGGAACTGCGACATCGCCGGTTCCCTCTGCGGATCGGAGCCGCAAGTGGCGAGGACGGCGGCGGCTCCCGCGCCCTCCTCCAATCCCGGGCCCGCGCCTCCGCAGGGCCCCCGCGGTGTGAGCCCGGCGTGTGGCGCGCCCTGCCCGCCAGCTGCCCACGGCCTCCCTGCAGTTTCTGCGCGCGTGCGGGCTCCCGAAGGGCGTGGCGTGGTCGCCGGTGACAGCCGGCAGCCCCCCGCTCCCTGAGTGGCGCTCCCGCAGGCGGCAATTGCATTACTGACTGCGAGCGAGCGGCGGGGAGGCTCGGTCCGGCCGCAATCTGGGTCAGGTGCGGGGTAAGCGCTTAGGCGTAGGCACTGCCCCCTTTGCGAAGTCTGACACTTTATTGCAACGGGAAGTTCCGCAGCCGGGGACAGGCCAGCTGGGAAATTAAAGGAGCTCCTGTCCCCGCCCCCACTCCCTCCCCGAGGCTGTGGTAACTGAGTGCAAACCCAGCATGGGCACGAGTACTGTGGCGGAAGTGTCAGGGCAGCATCGCTGCTGCGCTCCAGTTTCCCGGGATCGGATAGGAGGGGAGGAGACGCTAGCCGGTGGGACACCCCAGCACCCAGTGATCCAGAGATAGAATTCGCGTCTTCTGCCTCCACCCCTTTCTTCTGTTTAAAGAAGCGGTAGGGACTGGTTTTTTGAATTGCTAATGTATGAGAGAATCTAACACACCATGGAGGAATCGTCCCATTTCTCTTCTAAACCTTACAGCCTCCTCCCAGGAGGTTGTTTCTATTTTACAGACGAGGAAACTGAGACTTGAAGTCAACAAGTCCAAGAAAGAGTCTGTCCAAGGAGGGCTGTTGATTCTTCCCAGTTTCTTTGGCAAAGGCTGTTAGGGAAGAGTTGGTCATGAATCTCTGGGCATGCGCTGTAACCCAGGCTCGATTACCGTAGGCATTAGGGTTTGATTGACTTTTCACATATTGCTGCTTCTGTTGGTGCCAGTGCCTCAGCCCATTCTTATTATATGAAGAGAGCTAAGGCTTCTTCCAGAAACCTTTAGAATCATATGTCAGTTCCAAAGAGAGTCAGAAAGAGCTGTCCTTTGCTTTACTTGGTGTCTTATTAGGCAGGTGGGCCTGGAGCCAGGAACTCTACCCAGCGTGGAGCTCTGTTGGCCTTCCTGTTGCAAGGAGCTGCAGTGCCCATCCCGTTTAAGCTGTATGTGATTTCGGCACTGTGCTCAATGTGTGTTTAAAATTAAGTGAAGTCTGCCTTGGAAATAACGGCCAACCTTCCTGACTAATAAGTTAAAACCTCCACATTCCTTTTAGGAATCGAAGAATATGGTTTTATCCACATACTTCTATGCATCATTGAGCTCAAGTGTACTGTATAGGACCTTGGTATTGTCCCGAATGTACTTCAAACATATTGCCTTAAAGAAAGATGTTTGAAACTCTGGAATGACAGTGTTGGACTCAGAATGTCCCGGGTAGAAATAGCCAGGCCAGCTTCTGAAGTCAGAACGGGTGGGTTCAGAGGCTGCCCTCACCGTTTATTATCTTGGGTAATTGTTCAGACTCTCTGAGCTTCACTTTCCTTTGAAAAACAGGAATAATCACAAAGTGCCTCCTGATTTCAAGCTATGAGGATTCCATTAGATGAGCCATAGAAGATACTTAACACAGTGCCTACCCCTAGCTCATAGTTGTTGTTCCACAAATGTTAACGGATGAAGATGTGTAAGAACAGAATCCTGCTTTCTTCCCTTCCTCCCCTCATCCACAGTGGGAAAGCAGCTGGTAGTTTTCTCAAAAATACTGCCGTCAGAGCTCCCTCCTCGTCAGCATGCTGGGGGTGGGGGGAAGGTCGGTAGTGATGGAAGGCTTCATCCAGTTGCCCAAGGAATTTACAAGGGGTTCCAGAACTGTAGAGCTTTTCTTCTGGTTGTACTGCTGTGTAATTTTGTGGCTTCCCTCCAGCCATTTCCCTTTCCTTTAAATTTAAAGACAGTATTCTAATGGCCGAGATGATAGGACTTTAAAAAAAAAAGCCCCAAACTCAACGAACTGGAGAAAAGGGAGCAAGTATTCTTTTTTCTCACTCAGCAGCTGTGTGTGGCACTATAGACATATGTCTGCCTCTGTGAAAAGCTGTGCTGGCCCAGTCTGGGAACACAGACCAGGTCCTTGGAAAGTAGAGTATTTTCTGAGAGGCTGTTCAAAGGTGAGCCGCCAAGTTCATAGAAGAGGAAGAGTTCGAGACATGACATTTCAAAAACATTTGCTCAGATATGGTAAACTGTCTATGATGTGAACATTGCTAAACTAGCTTTTAGAAAAGGTGACAGCATGAAGTATAAATCAGTTCAGCTGAACATTTAGGAGCAACCAGCATAGCTATTTCGTATATTAAAAAACTTGAGAAGTTTTCAATTAAGCAACTAGAAGTAGAGACATAGTTTTATTGTACTATATTAGGTCTTTTTTTGCTACGTTCCAGTTCTTGATTTTGTTTTGCTTTTATCTTTTAAACAATCAGTTATGGACTAAAGTTCTATAAAGAAACCTTATAATGTCACTAAACACCACTCGTTGGTGACGGTGCAGTTACCGTGAACATTATCTCCAAGGAGCACATGGATGGGGAGTACAGGGAGGGATTGTCCTTACGCCGCCATCCCTAACATTTTTGACGCCAGGTACCGTTTTTATGGAAGACAGTTTTTCCATGGAGTAGGGAGTGGGGGATGGTTTCGGGACGATTCAAGTGCATTACATTTATTATACACTTCGTTTCTATTATTATTACATTGTGATATATAATGAAATAATTATGCTCCTCACCGTAGGTTGGGGACCCCCGTGTGATAGATTTTACACTGGGATGTGAAATGCAGGTTTCTCCCATGCTGGAAATGAGCTGTGTGTGTAAGCAGTGCACAGTGTGTGAAGGGTTAGGAGCAAGGTCCCTGCTTTTGTGCATCTCACTCCATTTGTAGCCACTTGTTGCTCCAACTGGAAAGAAAGAAGCGGCTGCAGGGCATGCGCCAGACCTGCGCTGGGCTGTCGCTTCCATTGTGCGGAAGATGAACAGGCGGCGTTATTTTGGATCACATAGCAGCTCGTTCAAAAGCATCTTGCATTCCCCAGCTGTTCCACAACTTCTTCGAGTATGGGAGAGAACTTGCCAGCTGCTGGGGCAACCGCACTTACATTTGCTGCCTTTGTTCAGTAAACAAGGAAGGTAAAAATCCATGAGCCTTTGTTAAACGGTGGACATTGTCAATAGTCTTATTTGTTTCTGTTATGTCAATGTTATTCCAGATCTAGTCTGTCAGGGGAAAAGGTTTAAAAGGAAATGTCAGAATTAACATTTTTTTTTCCAAATAATTCTATTTTTAGGATAACCAGCATGTAGAGTTTTTTCCATACTTAAAACCTTTGCTGCTTTTATATTTCATTGACTAACAAAGGAATGGATCTGATATTAAAAATAAGTGGTTTTTTTTAAAAAATTACCATATGAATTAGATTTACTTATATGTATTTTTCTATTGCATGAAATACATGAAAGTTAATATGTGTCTCCAGACAGTGTGTTTGTATTTTCAGAATGTTACGTGATTTTGCATTTGTTACAGCTAGAAGGTACTTTGCCCACACCCTTTGTCTTATCAGTGAGAAAACTTGAGTTTCTAAGAAGTTGTTACTTATCTAAGGTGATTTGGCTATTTCATTTAATTCGGCAGAGCTTACGTTGCGTGTTTACAATGCGACTGGCCCGGGGAACATACAAAGATGAGTAATGCTGGGGCTCAGCCCCCAGTAGACTCACGGTGCAGAGACAACTGATAGAAACAGATACCTAAAATATGAGGGTGGTAGCAAAGGCAGCACCTTTTTGTTTTGGGAACGGTGTTGTAATCATATCAGCCCAAATACAGCCAGAGTAACCAGTCGATATACCAGAAAAAACCGAGGAGGAGAGTCCTGTGTACAGGAAGGTAGAGGAGGCATTACATGGTTTATTACATTTTGAGCTCACTTAAAAGAGAAAGTTTTGTGTGCCTGTAGAGCTAAGTGTCCCTACTGAGGTTTCCCTGTCTTCCACCTCCTGCTCTTGAAACATTTTGCCTTGCTAATTATTGTGAATTGCAAATAAATGGCCCTCTAGTAGTTGCAGAATAAATCACAATCCTTTCTTGGGAGTCCGTCAGTTTCAATCCCCTTTGTTCTGTAAGAGGCTATAAAATAAACCATAATCACTTGGACATGTATAAAAGCTCTGACTCTGAGTCCCATCTGCCTCGTAGGGGCTCTTGTCCTGGAAACTGCTGTTGCTTCAGATGCCCTCGTGACTCACCATCGCTGACTTGGACCCACAATTCTAAACCCTTTAATCCCCTTCTGAGCTCCATTTACACATTCGTGTATCTTTTGCTTCATCCTTCTTGCATAGTAATAATAGATTGTCACCGTGTTTCAGTTCGCAGTTGGTTTTACTGCCACTTTCACGCGAGACACTCAAGAGTAGGCTTTTAGGGTTGCTGACCCAGGGTTTCCATTTCGCAGAAGGAGAAACTGAGGCTCCACCATTGAGAAGCTTGCCTGGGCCAGGATTTGAACTAAAATCTCCTGACTCCAAATTCAGCATTCTCCCTGGCTGGGAGGGTCACCTCATGCACAGCTGGAGGTTGTGTCCCCTTCCTGCTGAGGATTCGTTGTGTTAGACCCGTTATGGTGTCCTCACCGGGTTTCCCAGGGGGGGCCTTGCCTGGGAGAAACCTCTCTTCCTTACACGTTCTGTGCACGTTACAGTCATCCTCTTAGCGTGTCATGTGTCTGAGTCTTGTCTCTCAAGTACAATCGCCAGCTCTCTAACACACGGACCCTCCTTCCTGTTACACACACACACACACACGCCCATCGCGGCTGTGAGACCCATCATCCTTTTCCAACGAGAGCAGCTCCTTTCAGAAGATAACTACTTTTGTAGCATCAAACTGTTTATTCCTGTTTAGTGCTTTGGGATGCTACAGAGTTCTTGATGGAGGTCAGATAGGGGTGGAAGGTCAGAGTTCACCTGTCTCATCTTTTCTGCAGGGGGACTGTTGGAAAATGAGCCGGCTCCCCTTGGTGGTGGTGACCCTGCTGTCCCCTCAGCATTGCGCTCCTCTTGGGTTAGAAGCTACAGCCATTTCCCTGCAGGAGGAAGAAGGTGGTGAGCTGTGGGGTGCGGCTCCTTTGCTCAGGACTTATCTCGCATTCCCAGTGCAGCCACCGTCCTGCTCCCTGCGGGTCCCCCAAGACCTTCCCCAACCCCCGGACTTTGGTGGCTTTCTCCTCCTCCTAGGACCCTTTGTTTCCTCTTTGACATCCTGTGCCTCCTGCTCTGGGTCTGTTGCTGTCACCCAGCCACCTCCCGGCAGTCCTGGTTTCAAGTGTCTTAGGGACACTTTGCCTTGAATGTCCTTATCTCCATCTGCTGTTGGTGTTTGATTGCCTTCCACCACTGTCCGGCCTGCTCTGTGACTCGCATAAGTTCCCTCCCCTTGCAGACCTTTCTGGCTACTTCTGCCAGCTTTCCCTCTGACCGACCCTGCTGCCCGGTTCAGCTCCTCCTCTGCGCGAGCTGCCCGCCAGCTGCCCTTTGTCGGGGTTCCCAGGGTTTCCGGCACATGGCTTTGTTTCCATCCAAGGCTGCTCTACTCCCTCATTCTTCCTCCCTTTCCTTCCTCCCCTTTTTGTGACAGTCCTTCTTGATGGGTCTGTCCCTCTTCCTTTATTGTTTTCTTCTCAGCCCTTTGCAAAGCCTTCTGCCTTTGTCCTGAGTCAATCCCAACTGGCTGTCACCTTCGTTTAGTGTAATAATTACATTAAGTACCCTATCCAAGTTTTCATTGAGAGGAAAACTTTTGCTTTTGAAAATTGTTCTTTGGACTTGAAACTTGAAAATATCAGTTTTGAAACTGGTCAGGTCAGGACGTTTAAAGGGGCCCGAACTTTGGGGTAAACTGTTTGAAATTGATTTTGGCATTCCTTTCACGTCGCAGCAGCTGAAAGTAACTGAAACATAAGCTCGTTCTGAATAAACTTCCCATTGCAATTGCAAGTGGAAATGTACGTACACAGGGCGGAATTCATGTTTGCTTTTTTTTTCTTTTCAAATTATATTTTTGGAAAATCTTGGAAGGGAGTCTGTGCTTTGTGGCCAGTCTGGCTTGTGTAAGTCATGAACAAGTGGTCATACTGAGACTGTGCTGGCTCCTTTTGTTCAAAAATCTTCTTAGGGGTGTTTCCTACGTGCGATCCTACAGATTGACCTGATTAAGGAGTCCTTACTTTTTGTCCCCCAGAGCTGTGAACACAGGGGTATACACAGGGTGAGAGAAGAAGCAGGCAGCTGTCGGATGTCCTTGTCCTGCTCAGAGGCAGCGCTGCGGGTGACGGCGTGGCCACTGCTGCTCCTGTGCGGCATCACCTGGCACTCGGGAGCCCTCCCACCTGGTGCTTGATCACTGCAGGAAAATACCGCTTTTTCTGAAATATTTTTTGTGTGTGTTCACTACTTAATTTACATTTCTCCTTGCTCTACCGTTTTCGAGTTCTGAAAAAAGCAAAAGGACTTTGCCCTATGCCAAAGTGGAGTTTGGTTCTTTAATTTCCCAATTAAATGGTTTTCTTGCCCTGGTGGATGTGGGACTCTGTTTACAGCACTGGGATGGAAGCTAATGCTGGTACAGACTGGACACACCCGGACCGAGGGATCTTTGTTTCAGCAGTGTTCTTTAATTGATGTTGCTGGACATAGAACTTTGATGTGGTCATCAGGTTCGGTTAAGCTAGTCGAGTGACCCATCTCGAGTAACATCTGGAGAAAGGGTTTTGAAATCGGAATTATAGACAAACAAGAAATGGAAGTAATCAAGCAGACCGTTCATTCGGTCATGCATTTGTTAATCACATGGCGTGTGCGTGCGCGTGTGTGTGCATGCACCTGTGTGCATGCTTAGCGTTGAGGCTGAAGATGACTCCTGCCCTCACTGAGCTTGCCACTGGGGGAGCACATTCCAGACGTAATGGGACGTGAGAGGATGCCGTGGCGGGGGCGCTGCTGGTGTAGCATCGTCCGGTGTCTGTGCCGGCCCCGTGCTGAGGGCTTGGAGGGCTCGATGTGCTTCTATATCTTTTAGTTAGCACCGTCTTCTAAGTGGAAACCTTAACTACCCAGAGCGAGGTAAGACAGTAAGTAGGAGAGTCTGGGTTTGAACTCAGATCCAAGGTCGTAAACCTTTTACAATAAACAAGAGGACATGTCAGTACCTTCCTAGGTTCACTTCTCTGCCCACCCCTGCCACTGTGTGTGATGAAGGAGGAAGGAAGCTAGGAGGGCGGTTTTGCATAAGGATGTACGGTGGGGAGTTAGCCTAGCCCTGCCATCATGTCATATAAAGCAGGAGTCCCCCAACCTTTTTGGCACCAGGGACTGGTTTCATGGAAGACAATTTTTCCATGGGGATTGGGGGATGGTTTCGGGATGATTCAAGCGCATCACATTTATTGTGCGGTCACACCTCTCTGCTAATGATAATCTGTATTTGCAGCCGCTCCCCAGTGCTAGCATCACCACCTCAGCTCCACCTCAGATCGTCAAGCATTAGAGTCTCATTACGAGCACAGCCTAGATCCCTCGCATGTGCAGTGTACAGTAGGGTTCGTGCTTCTATGAGAATCTAATGCCACCGCTGATCCGACAGGAGGCGGAGCTCAGGCGGTGATGCGAGTGATGGGGAGCAGCTGCCAATACAGAGGAAGCTTCAGTCGCTCACTCCACACCTCCTGCTGTGCAGCCTGGTTCCTAACAGGCCATGGGCAGGTACCAGGCCATGTCCCTGGGATTGCGGACCGCAGATATAAAGGATATACCGTGGGGATCTAGTCTAGACAGTAACTTGGAGTCTATAATTACACATTTTTTTCCAGGTATCCTTTATATTCAGTATTTTGCAAACTCTGTTTCTAAAGAGGCTTTCTGTCCTCCCTGCCGAGCAGAAAGTGGCCAACGGCCTTGGCGAAGCCCACGCTGTCTGCCTCTTTCCTTGGTGCTGTGCGTTGCAGCCAGCGGCCTCTGGTTTCTGCCTTGATGCTCTCGACTGCGCGTGGATGGGGAAGGCAGTTCTGTTGCAGGCGGCTGAAGCAGAGTGACTGCCTCATTTGGGTCTGCTCTTCCAGCGGACCCTTCGCAGAGCAGAACTGGCCCACTCACTGGGACATGGCTGCACACGCCAGCGCAGGCTGGGAACTCTCCTTTTCAAATCCAGCACGGTGTACGGGACGCTGCTCTCATCGCCCCCTTTCTGCCTTTTAAGGATTGTGAGGCTCTTAGTTTCTGTTAAAACACAGCTGTGAGTGTTAGGAACACGGCTGGGCAGGTCGGAGGAGACCTCTCATCACTGAAGGGAAGGAGAGGCTCCAAGGGGAAGCGGGACCCTGCTTTCTTCCAGAAGGAGCCCTCGAAGACAAAGGCAGCCCTCTGCAGGGGACTCACGCTGTGGCCCAGGAAGAAGGTTTGGCAAGCATGTTCTGCCTCACGGGCTGTGTCTGTCCTGCTTCAGATGTCACCCTTGAGGCTGGGCAGGTAGGAAGACAGACTCTGCTCCTGAGCTGTGTGTCCTCAGGCAGTTGCACCTTGAGCACTTGCAGACGAGCATGCTTGCTTTTTTTTTTTTTTTGGAGATTTCAATTTTTACTCCATCAGCTTTTAAGTCCAAAAGCTCTAAGAATAAGGTTAAGAAGTTACATTCCTGAAAAAAGCGACAGATCATGAGTTCAAGTTTAGACAGAACTTACTTTAAGCAATGTTAGACTATTTCTACCGCTTCCTAAAAATGAATTTGATATAAGACTTTTAAATAGGATTTATATATATATTTTTTATTCTGACCCCAGAATTATCCAGTTATCTTTTGAAAAATAGTCATCATCATATACTTCTTACATTGAGTTTCCAGGAAAAAGAAAAACATGTTATGTGCTTGACAAGAAAATTATATGGTTGGAAAATGTTTTGGTTGATTATTTATGTAAACCCAACATCTATGTGTAACTTCATCATATAAAAAAAAAAAACAACTAAAGGCTTTCATCGCATGGGATTTTTTTCTGTATACTTGGTTCTCACAGTGTTGGGGAAAAACACAAGTCAGTTACAGCAGGCTGTGGAAGCATGTTATTTTTTTCCATGAACAAATTGGTTCCATCTCTTGTATCTAAGCTTCTTGAAAAAGAAAAGCACAACAACAACAAAAAAAAACCCTTAACGGAAACTGCAAACTTACTGTGGAAAGCTTGTCACTTTTACTCTGAGCGCAGATACTGGTTCTAGGTTCAAACAGTAGCATCTTTTATCTGATTGTAGAACTACCAACATTTACAGACCCACCCATATTTCACTTGCCCCATGAAGTTTCGAAAAACACACTTCCTTCTCCATTATTTCCTGTTTTAACTAAAAGTTGGCTTTGAGAAGTTAAGTGCTGTGTTTGCATAATCTTCACCTCAACCTTTTTCTCCTCCAAGCTTTTAATCCTCTTTGGTTGCCAAATTCACATCGATCGACATGACCCAACAGTGGCTTTTCTGTTTCATCTTTTTATATTTTCCAAATGGTTTTCCCATTGTCCTAGGGACAACTGGGAGAGTTAATGAGCTGTGGGAACAGGCAAAGTTGCCTCCACTATATTTAGGTAGACTGAGTCAGGCACCATCACCAAGAATAGGCAAATAGGAGAATGCCTGTAGATTTAGTATTTTCTAATTTCCTTATAGCTAGGAGAGTGGAGACAATTTAAAAGATGAAAAGAATAGATTTCATAGTATGAGAATTTTTCTCAGAATGTTCTCCTTTCCTCCTCCCCCTCCCCCTTCCCCCTCCTCTTCCTCCATCTTCTTTATTATTATTATTATTATTATTATTATTTTTCTCTGAAGCAATATTCATAGTCTGGTGGGACAAACAGCTCTTGCTAAAATTAATGCCGTCTTAACAGTGAATGCTGCAAGTTTCAGTTAAAGTGCTGTGAAAATGACTTGTCTTGAATAATCACAGTTTAAGAGATGCTTATTCAAATGTATAAATATTTATGGAGCACTTTTATGTGCAGGGCACTCTGCGAGGCATTTTTAACATATCTAATGTCATTTAATCACAAAAATCACATCAAGCAGGTAGTATTAGTCCCATTTCACAGATGAACAACATCAAGGCTTGAAAGGTAAAATGACTGGCAAAAATCACGTGTCTAGCAGGTGACTGGATTGAGATTTCAGTCTAGATCTTCCAGCTGTCGGGTCACATTCACTTTCCAGTGCATGAAGCCAATGAAAAAAATGGTGTTGACACACATGGGAGGTCACGTGTGAAACGGGGGATTCTGGAAGCTTAGTTTGATGCTAATGAAGTAAAATTTTAAGAACAAAACTGTTAAGTTTGAGTTGGAGTTTTTAGTGCCCTTGAGTTGAGTTCGAAGGCTGGGATTCAGGCTGCTTTTCGCTAAGGATATTCATTGTACCACATCTGCGTTCGACTCACAGTGAAAACGCCAGGGTTTTGTTTTTTAGTGCGCGCGTCTTCCGAAGGCCAGTTTGGCAGTGATATCGTAAGAATTCTGGTGTATAAAACCTGGGAAATGATCATTACCCCTGTTGTCTGTCTTTTTTAGTTAAACAGCTTTATTGAGATATAATGTTGCCACTGTTTTCTTAACTTCTGGTGAAGTTTTTATGAGAAAGTTTGGGTCAATGTTAAGCCAAAATTTCTTAACTTCTAGGGCTTTATGATATGGTCTTGCGTAAGTTACTCAGACTTTTTCTTGTTGCTACGCTTCTTTATTACTCACAGAGAAACTTTTTCAGTAGGAATTTAGGAAATTTTTGCATTTTAAAAACTTATACTCGCTGATCCAATAATGAGTGCATAAATCTGAAAGGTAAAAAATAGCTGGATAATTTAACAATGTGTCACTCTCCAATTACCTCTTTACTTTCTATGTTAGTAGGAAGAACCGATGACCATAGTCATTAAAAATAATAATATCTTACACTTAAGTGTGCCTCATGGTTTCACATACACCTCATTTTAATTTTTTTTTGCAACCTATGAGATGAATAGGGCTGATATTTTCATCCTTCTTTTATAGATAAGAAAATTAAGGCTCACCAGGAGAAGTGTTCTGTTCAAGATCTATCCTGGAACCCAGGTCTTCTGACAAGTCCTGTTTTGGGCTTGAGTGTGCCAGTAATAAATAATAGAGATTTTCCAACTGGCTTTAAAAAAAAACTTGAAATATTTGTGGCTTTTTCTGCTATTATATTTACCACAATTTAAGCTTTATTATAAAGATGTCCAACTTCTTCCTTTCTTTGTTAATCCATCACAAGCTGGGAGGCAGCAGCTATTAGACGAGTGTAAGTGACCACCATAAACACGGTAAGGCTCTTCCTTGTAAGGCGAAAGGAAAAGTGTCGGCTTAGTTGATCTCAGCCGAGTGATGTCTCACGATTTTCAGCGGTCGCAATGGAGATGCTGGCATGCTTCGCTGTTGAAGGTGCTGACTCGCCTCACCTTCACTGGAATTATCTAAACAGATGTGCTGGGGCGTAAATCTCCATGCCAGGGCTGTGCACGCCAACCCGTCAGTGCAGGTAGGAAAGGAACCGGTGTTTACTGAGCACGTGTTATGCTGCGCCCTGGGCGCCGTCTACACCTTACTTCACACAGTCCTTAGTGTAGTCCCATAGAGAAGTGGATTAAACCTCAAGGAGTTTAAATCTAAACGGTGAGGCTGGTGTTATTTCCAGGTCTGTAAAATGAATAAATCCAGTCTCTTTCAACTCTACCCTCTCCAAATTCTATGATTTATATATTTTCAGATTAACTTTCCTGAAAATGCCTTCTCCTCTAACTCCTGGTTAGCCTGGAAGCCAGACATAAGAGCACTAGTTATGATGATACCAGTAAGAAGCCAAAAGGAAAATTTTACAGAAGCCAACCTGGGTATGGACATTCTACCCATTATTGATAGCATAGAGCATTGCTTCTCAAAGCTGAATGTGCGTGCAGATCACCTGCTGATCTTGCTCAAATCTTTTCTGTATTTACTGATTGTCTGCTTGCTCTATTAAATATTGAGAGAGTAGTGTTACAATATGTGACTGTGATTGTGAATCTGTTTCTTTTTGCAGTTCTATCAGTTTTTGCTTCATGTATTTGAAAACAGTTATTATGGTAAGTAAATGTTTAGAATTGTGATGTTCTTTTGATGAAGTGGCCACTTTATCATTATGAAATGACTTTCTTTATATCAGCTGATATTCTTTGCTCTAAAATCTTCTTTGTCTGAAATTAATAAAGTCACTTCAGCTTTCTTTGGATTGGTGTTAGTATGGTATATCTTTTTTCATACTTTTAAACTATTTGTGTCTTTATATTAAAGTGCATTTCTTGGTCGAGACATGGTGGCTCATGCCTGTAATTGCAACACTTTGGGAGGCTGAGGCCGGAGGATTGCTTGAGACCAGGAGCTCAAGAGCAGCCTGAGCAACATAGCGAGACCCCCATCTGTGAAAAAAAATAAGAAGAATTAGCAAAGCGTGGTGACACATGCTTGTAGTCCCAACTACTTGGGAGGCTGAGGTGGGAGGATTGCTTGAGCCTAAGAGTTTGAGGCTGCAGTGAACTCTGACTGGGCCACTGCACTCCAGCCTGGGCAACACAGTGAGACCCTGTCTCTAAAAAAATAAATAAATAAAGTGCATTCCTTGTAGGCAATATACAGTTGGATCTTTTTTCCCCAGTATGAAAATCAGACTTTTATTAATAATTAGTTTGTTTAGACCATTACATTTCAAGTTACTATTAATATAGTTAATTTTAAACCTGCTGTCTTGCTGTTTGTATTCTATTTCTCCTGTCCTTTTTTCCCTTTTCCTGTTTTTTCTGCCAAGTGTATGTGTATTAAGCTGCTTGAAATTGTCTCCACAACTCATTCATGTTCTGTTCATTTTTTTAACTTTATTTTCTCTTTTTCATTTTGAACGTTTGTATTGCTATAAATTCACTAATCTTTTTTTCTGAAATATATGCCTGCCATTAATCCTATCCCATGTGTATTTCATCTCACACATTATAAATGTTATCTCTAGAAATTTAATTTGTGTTTTTGTATATTTATATCTCTACCTGAAATCTTGAATATCTGTCTTTGTCTGCTAATTCTATTATCTGTCTCATCTTTTGGACAATTTCAGTTGATTGACATTTCACCTCACTGTGCGTGGCATTTTCCTGCTTGTTTGTATGTCTGGTAACTTTTGGTTGGATGCCAGACATTGTGATGTTATATTTCTGGGCGTTGGAAATGTTCTTGAGCTTTATTTTGGGATCGAGATAAACTATCTGGAGAAAGTTGATTCTTTTGTGTCTTACTTTTAAGGTTTGCTAGGTGAGACTGGAGCAGTGCTCAGTCTAGGGCTACTTGCTTATTCCCTGCTGTGGGGGCAACATGTGAGTACCCAGTGCCCTGTAATTATGAGTTTTTCCAGTCTAGATGGTGAGGACAGTCACTATTTTGCATCAGCACCAGACACTGTTACCTCTAATCTTTTCTGCTTGTTTTTTCCCTAGTTACAGGTAGTTTGCTCACACATGTGCACTGAGTATTTGAGGACTGAGATCTCTGGAGTTCTCTCTCTATGCAGTTCTCTCCTGTTTGGTACTCTGTCCTACAAATTCTAGCTGCCTGTGTCTCCCCAGACTCTCAGCTTTGTATTCTCAAATCAGGGAGTCTGCTGGGAAGTGAGCTGGGGCAATCATGGGCTCGCTTCATTCCCTTCCTGATGTCCTGTGTCCTGAAAAACCATTATATCATATGTTTTGTCTGGTTTCTCTCCTCCTCCTCCTCCCTCTCCTCCTCCTTGGTTGTCTTAAGCAAAAGGGTAAAATGTGTTTCCTATTACTTCATCTTGGCCAAACTTGGGAATTTTGTTAAAATTCAGATTCTATTCAGTAGGTTTTGGCTAGGGACTGAGATTCTACATTTCTAAGAAACTTTCAGATGATATCAGTTTCTGGAAAAAGATTACCAGGATTTCTAACTATTCAATAGGTGTATAATGTGATCTACATATGTATATTTAAATTTTCTAGTAATTGCATTAAGAAAGTCAAAAAAGAAACAGATAAAATTAATTCTAATAATACATTTTCTTTAACCAAATATTATCATTTCAAGATGTTATAACTTTTTCTGTAGTATGTCTTAAAATTTGTTCTGTATGTTACAGTTACAGCAGCTCTAAATTCAGACACTACATTTCTATTTGAATACTTGGTCTGTATTTACCTTTCATAAAATTTATCATTGAAAAAGTAGATTTGCATAACCCAGTTCCAAATATACTTAAATTTTCCAATAACTGACTCAAGTGACAAAAGGTCATTTTCTTTTAATATTTGCATCCAAATTGATAAAACCCGTTCATCTTTTTTAGAAGAATTAAATTGACTTTTTGAAACAAAATATCAGTTTCAAAACTACATCTGTTCAAGTTACGTAAATTCACTAACTTTTATGCCAACTCATAATTACCAACATCAAATTCAAAGAATTATTGTAAAACTTGAAAACCAAGTTTAAGTTTAACAATATCAACAAAGCATTGTTTAGGTTTTCTTGTAGATTCTGAAGGCAATTGATATAATGCTTTTGATTTCAGTGATATCTTCTGGCTATTGATTCAAGTGGTAAAAATGTATAAAACCATTTTTTACTTGTCTTATGAAAAGTGTCCTGCCTGTCTAGCGAGGTCACATGTAAGTCTTTCATTTCCTTGGAGCTTCAAATTTAGCTTCTTCATGTGTAGTGTGATATCTGTGCACAACATAAATCACACTGCTTATTTTTGTCTTCGCTGAGTGTTTGACAAACATTCTTTTTGTGTAAAGAAAATCTTGATTTGAAGTTAACTGTACAGTGAATCTTTGTAAAAGTTTTTCTGTGACTCAACCAGGGATTGTTGGCAAAGAAGAAATGGTTTCCTATTTCTTTCAGCAGTTCCATAAACTGGTTCGAGAATCCAAGATGTTTTATAGCTGGCCAGAGTTACAAGCTGAGTTGTTAAAAATCATTAAAAGAATTTTGTGTTGGCCATTTAATTCTGATTTTGGGTGACTTCCATCGATACTTTTTTGACTGTTGAGAGGAAACAGCATCAAATTCACTATGTTTTTGCTGAAATTGTCTCTTAATATTGTCTGCTTTATTATCTTTGATTTTTCTGATACAACAGACAGCTTTTTTGTTTTGTTCTGCCACAGCAAATTATAATTCCATTGATTATACTTTTTTTTGCTTCCCTTCCCCTCCCATGTCTTTTTTCCTTTACCGTTCTAATTGTAGTATTAGCTTCTATATCTCCACTTGATTTCGCATCAGTACTAAGATTCTGTTTTAAATTTGAACATTTGGCCATATTTATTTTATAAACTAGAGAAGTGATTCAATTATATCTTAATTAAAACAAGTATTTTGATTTAAATACCAATTATGATTTACATAATCATCACTGTAACTTGTGCTGTCTGTGTAAAATATTCAGGTGAACACATTACAATATTACATCAGTGTGCAGAAGAAAAATTGTTTAAACTGAATCACTGTTGATTCCAGGTAGATCAGTGAAGGATTCATGTGTAGACACATGCCTGCAATGCACCAGGAACATTGTAAATAATACAGTATTTAAAGTGAAATGTAATCCTACCTAAGCAATGCATTTATGTTTAATGGAAAATATTTGCACTGCTTCCATTTTTAAATTTATTCATTTATTTATTTATTTTGAGACAGGGTCTCACTCTGTTGCTCAGACTAGAGTATAGTGGCATCATCACAGCTCACAGCAACCTCAAACTCCGGGGCTTAAAAGGTCTTCCTGTTTCAGCCTCCCGTATAGCAGGGACTACAGGCGTGCACTAGTTTTTTTATTTTTTGTAGAGATGAAATCTTGCTCTTGCTCAGGCTGTTCTTGAACTCCTCACCTCAAACAATCCTACTGCCTCAGCCTCCCAGAGTGCTAGGACTACAGGTGTGAGCCACTGCGCCTGGCCCAGTTTTTAAATTTAAATAAAACCAATTAAAATTAATTAAAAGTCAACATTCAGTTTCTCGGTTGCACTTGCCAGTTTAAGTAGCCGTGTATGGCCATTGATTCTTTTACTGGACACACAGGCCAGGAGCTATTTGCATTTAAACCTAGGGATGTCAGTACCTAAATCGTTTCTCACTTTCCTTGCCCGGGCTGCTGCTTGTCTGTTCCCACAGCACTCAGGAATTTCAGGAGGATGGGGAAGGAAATCTCCTATAGTTAAGTGGTCTCTAAAGAACTGATGACCCTGCCTCAATGATTGGGCGACTTCCCGCTGTGCTAGGCCGTCAGGAGGGTCTTGGGGTGAGAGTTTGACCTCAGGGGCAGCCTGTGGCTTGTAATTAAGGGTTAGCTTGGGACAAGGCCAAGGCCGAGTTTATAGGTCAACTGCATCTGCTCTTCCTCTTCCCATGGGCTATTCACCGATGACCTCTGGAGCAGTCTGACTCAGACGTAGTTGGGTGGGAATCCTGTGGGCAGAGGCAGCATTCCGGTGGGTTCTGGAAGAAGCAGGTTTCGTTTTCACACCATTCATGAAAGTGTTAGGAGAAAACCACCCCTCGTCTAAGTTGGCCACGTGTGTTTTCAAACCTCCCTCTCGATGAATAAGAGAAAACAGAATGGTTGCTTTCTCTGCTAAACAGAAAATAGTGATGTAAAACATGCTAGAATTCAGAAACCAATTCACGAACAGGACGCAGTGTTCAGAGTGGCTGAACCCGATTCTGGTTAGCACCACCTTGCTTGATTAAATCTTGCCTTCCCTTCTCTGTTCTCTTTTTAAAATTCAGTTTGTATCCTGACGACTTAGGTGTTTGCGCATACGTTGCTTTGTGTCATTTTTTTGTACTGTCTGCACAAGAAATTCAGGACGTTTACTGAGATCTTAGGTTTTTCAGGCGTTTTCTTTTGGGCCTGATCCTCCTCAACTCTCCGTTACCTCCCAAACACGTGTTCGTGCTCCAGATGTCGCTGTATGATCAGGCGAAGTTTAATCAAAAGCTGTTCATCACTCACCAAGTACGAAGTGTGCTTGGTAACACTGAATGTAGCATGCTCTAGAATCCTGAAGAAAGTTGAGAAGAATATTACTTTGTTCTCTTTAATTTTCTATTTTTTTCTATTCCCCCACTCCCGTATGAGAAATTAGAAACCAGACTCATGGTGAATGTGTCCAATCAATTCACCTCACCTCGTGATGTTTCCGAAGAAAATAATAAAGTCTAACCCTATAGTCAACTTTTTTGAGGTTTAAATATTGTTTCATCGGTGCAGCTACATTATTTCAAAGTGTATCTCATAAAGTCCCTCAGGATAGAGATGACTCAGCCAAGTACCCAGGCATCTGAGCAGATGCCCTCTGAGATGGGAGCCGGAACCCTTAGCTTTCTGGGTCCTAGTTGTATTTCTGACACCATCTAGCTGAGTAGCCTTGAGCAAGTAACGTAATACCTCCGAGCCTTATTTTTTCCTCTTTATAGGGCTGGAATTAGATTATGACAGTTTCCCAGACTGTTCCACCAGACACTAGTGGCCCTTGCTATATTACTATTTGGGTGCTTCTCTGATGTATTCAATCAAATTGAAGAAATGCCGGATAGTACATGCTACTTCCATAGTGGGTATTCCGAGCTCTAAGCACTTCAGAGCCTACAAGAAGCCTTGAAATAAAGGAATCTGCTTAGCATGATTAAGCCTAGAATTTTCTAAACTCTTTGTATGTGGAAACTCTCTCTTTTGAAGGGAAACCTTCAAGTATATTGGGTGATCCTGTAGTCCATAGTTTGGGAAATGCTGGACTAGATCAGAGGTCAGCAAACAGTAGCCCGCAGGCCAAATCCAGCTTGCCACCTGTTGTGTAAATAAAGTTTTATTGGAACACTGCCACACTCACTCATTTATGAATTGTCTGTTTGCCCCACAGTGGCAGAGTCGTGCAGCTGCAGCGGAGATCTGTATGGTCCACGATGCCTACAATATTTACCATCTGGTTATTTACAGTAAAAGTTTGTGGACTTTTGCACTAGCTGATTATTTTCAAAGTGACTCATGAACACAGTTGAAAAAAATCAGATAGTGAATGATTATTTTCAAAGTGACTCATGAACACAGTTGGAAAAAAATCAGTGGAGAAACACTGGTAACGAAAAGCAGTAGTTTTATTCTAGAAGCAATGCATTTTTAATGGTTCCCATTAATTCTCCCAGTGGTTACTACTTCTTTAACTCTTTACTCAGCTCTTTCTGATGTGTCTGTTTTGTGTTCTATGTACTGGCTTTGCTACGGTAGATGAAATTCACATGCACACAGACATGCGCAGCAACTTAGTTTTATCACTGTGTGAATTCTTCTGTTGGTTCCTGTTGCCATTTTAATATTTGTAAACCTCTATATCTTGTTCCATCTACTTCCCACCTTTTATCTCAAGTGCCAAATTTTTCAAGGGGGGGATACCACCGGCCTTCTGTCTGCCCCTCTTCTCCTCTTATCCAGAAAGCTTAGCTATGTCTTTACTTTCACGGTGTTGAGGTTGTTAATGTTTGTCTTCTTCATCTGGAAACATTTTCTTTGCTTTGTCCATCAGTTGAGTCTAAGGCCGTAGCCAGTGAACAGTGTCAGTGTGGGTGCTGTCTGTAGCCGCGCCCGGTGGCAGCTGTGACTTCACTTCCCGTGTGTGACCTAGTGTCACAGCCACGGCATCCCCCAAAGGAGAAAGTTCCTGATGTCTTTTTCAAGTGGTTTTGTTCTGGTAATTTCACCAGTTGCTCAAAATCATGGCATGTGTGGACCATGTCTTTCTTGTACTTTGTTGAGGGTAGTTGTTTTCCCTTGAGTTTTTATTGCTCTATTTTTTCCTTGCCTTGTTGAGGGAAGAGTCATGCTTCCTTTCTGGTACCCCAATGTCCTCTAATTTCTAACGTATTTGTCTGCTGCTTGGAATAGGCCTTTCTTCTTCTCGAAGACGTTCTTTGTGGAGCCGGCTCACCGATGCACCTTGATGTGCTGCTTCCCAGGGCTGCTGCTGTTAGTTTTCCTTGAATTCTAGGCTTTGTGCTGCCATGTCTCGTGTGCTGCTTCTCTCCTTTCTTGTGTTTTACACTCGTTTTGGTGAAATATGGTCTCACATGACTTTCTTAGATTGAGGTAAGCTTTGCGAGTCTTACGTGTTTGCATGTGTCTCTGCGTGCCGTGACTGGTATGGGTTTATAGGTGTGAAATGATTTTTTTTCTTAAACTTCAGAAATCTTGCTCTATTGTTGCTGATTTGAAAAGCCACATGCTGGTCTGATTTTTTTTTTTAATCTTTTTAGTTGACTCTTTTTTTCTTTTTGGAAGCTCCTAGAGTTTCTTCCTTTCTCTTATTCATTGGTATTCGGCAGTATTTTTTCATACAGTTACACAGTAATTTGACAGCGAAGTGTCTGGGTGTGAGTCTTTTCTATTTATTGAATTTGGAAGTCAGTGGATGTATGAGTTAGAGTCTATTCAGGAGACAAACAGCACACAAAAATTTGAACAGGGAAAGCTTAAAGAATTATTAATTGCTAGCAGGGGATTAACCTCTAAGAGGTTAGCAGGGGATTAACTATTAAGAGGAAAGAGAACTGTAAAGAATACAGGAGCGGCACATGCCCTGAGCACCCCCTCCCTCTGGGTCTGAGAAAGGATGAAATTTGGAAACAGCTGCCCTCTTGGCTGCCCCCAAAGCTGAAATTCAGATCTCCTTGGAGAGGGGCGTGGCTCTGTGGCCCACTGTGGCAGCGCAGGGCCAGGCCCATACAGGATACCACCTGCTGAGGTGCTGATGAAACCACTGGGAAGCCACCCACCTGCTGGGTGTCTGCAGGACTTGCTGAGAAGCCTGCTAGGTGCGGGCAGGGGGTGGGGGGGAACTGGCTGGGGACCTGCTCACAGGTTGGCTGTGCTGAATTTTTCTGGGAAGCCACCTGCTGGGGTGTCTGCCAGACTTGCTGGAAACCACCTGCAAGGGTACTGCCAAAACTCACTGGGGTGGATGCCCCTGGGAATTCCACATGCTGCTGAGTGGTGCAGGAGAAGGCTGGCAAGAGCATACCCTACAGGGAGAAGCCCATCCCTTTGCACAACCCCTGTGATACCCTCAACCAACAAAGCTTAACCCTTTGTCAGCTGGCAAAGGAGAGACATTTACCAAGCCCAGCTCCAACATCACAGAGGAGGGCAAAGAAGGCTGGCTTTGCAGCTGAGAGGGAACACATTGGTACCCAGCGCAGTCTTTAAGTCTAACAACTCACTCATCTCTTTAGTGCTGGGAAGTTTTCTCATACAGATTGAACATCCTTAATCTGAAATCGGAAATGCTCCAAGATCTGAAACTCTTTGAATGGTGACACGATGCTCAAAAGAAATTATCATTGAAGCGTTTCCAATTTTGGATTTTCAGATTAGGGATGCTCAACCAGTAAGTATGATGCAGTTATTCCAAAATCCAAAAAAATCCGAAATCTGAATTACTTCTCATCCCAAGCACTTCCAATAAGAGATACTCAACCTGTATTATTTCTTTGAGAATTTCTTCCTATTTTTTCCCCACTTTTCTGTGGTTTTTAGAACTTCTGTTAGTGAAATGTTAGGCTTCCTGGATTAGCCTCTAGCCTTTTATCTTTTCTTTGATTTCTGATGTCATGATTCTTTTGCTCTGTGTTCTGAGAGACTTCTTTATCTTTTTACTCTACTACTGAAGGTTTTATTGGGTGATCATCTTTTAAAATTCCATTAGCTCTTTTTTTGTTTTCACATTGTATATTTTTCATAGCATTCTGCACTATTTTTCTTTTATAGTTGCATGTTTTTTGGTTATATTCACCTTACACTAATGTGTCAAAATCTTTTGTTTTCTGGTGACTGATTTTTCTCTTCGCTAGTGTAAATTTACACATTTTTCTAAAGTTATTTTTACCATCATTTTAGTAGGCCAGACTACCTGAATTTAAATCGCAGCTCTGATATTTCCTAGCTGTGTGACTATTTTAAGCCTTCATTTTCTCATCTATAAAATGGGGATGATAATAGTGACCTATGTCATAAGGGTTATGAGAATAAGTGAAATAATTTATGAAAAGTACTAAACACAGTGCCTGGCATATGCTCACTGCTTTAGAGATAGCTTTAGCTACTATGATCTGTAAACATGCCACGTTATTTTAAACTGCTTATAATCCATTTAATTATTATTTAAAACACAATTCTGATCTGTAAAGTACTGTTTCTTCGGTAATTTTATTACTACTGCTATCGCTGCCACTATTGCCATTACGACCACACATATCTTCAAACGAGCAGTTGTAGGAATTAGCGGGAAATTTAGTTTAAATGCAAAATTAATGGCATGAGATTTGGAGACATTTAAATTTTTCTTTTGTTGGAATTTTTCTTGCCACTTTTTAAATTTTGAAAATGTTTAAACCTATAGAAGAGTGAGGACAGTCTACAGCCGTCTCCCTCTGCCTTTTTTCTGTAAGGACACCAGTGAGTACAACAAGCTCATCCAGATAATTCAGGAAAATTTCCTCATCTCAAAATCCTTAGCCTTTTCACATCTGCAAAGTCTGCGGTAGGAGGTAACACCCACAGGTTCCAGGGATTAGAGTATGGATATCTTTCTGGGGCCTGTTATTCAGCCAACCACACAGATCTTTTTCCTTTTGACCATGAATATAACGCCAACATCTGTTACTAAAAATCTCCTTGGGAAAGTTGCAAATTGAAGGAGAAAATGGCCCCCTAAATTTTTCCTTTAATTACCAATATCCAGGGATAAAGAACTTCTGACACTTCAAGGTTTATTATATTACTCATATTCAAAATATAATCGTGAAGCTCTCATTTGTAGTCTAATTACACTTCAAAAGATAATAATACCTTACTTTAAAAACTGGCACCAAATGTACATGGTTTAAACAGATTCACTGCAAGCATCTCAATCTAGTGCATAAGTGAGGGGTCAACTGTTAATTGCCTCTTTAAAAGTAGTAATATTAAAAGTGAAAGTAGTTCACCCTCTCTCCACCCCTCAGGACTCTGGAGCGGTATCTGTGAGTGTCTTTTGGTTTCAGAGGTTGGGTCTCCAGTCGCTCTGGGTCACCTTCGGGGATGGAGGGAAGAGTCCAAGGTGCAGTGAAATCGAACAGGCACCCGAATGGCCAGCACAGGTTACGTGCGCGGACGTCAGTTTCACCAGGCAGCGATTATCTCGGTTGTGAATGAAGTCAACAATTTGGGGAAAATGATCAATAACCCGAGAAATTAAATTTTAAATGGAATTTGGTGAGCAAATAATGAAGACCTACTTTGCATGGGGACCTATGCTGGATGCTTTGGGAGAGTAAAAAGAAAAAAATAAAGAGCATGAGAAAGTCAAAGCAATTCCCGCTGATGAGAGAGGCCTGCTAGGGACGTTTCGAAAGTATTGGAGAGCAGCACATTTATGTTGCAGTTGGTGCCTGCTCGGTTACTGGGTGAACACACACACACAGACACACACACGCACACACACACACACACACAGAAAGTGCTATGGTTTAGGGAGACGCATGAGTGCTGGGAACTTGGAAAACTTAACGGGAGAACAGGGATCTGGGCGAGAGAAGCGTGGTCGCAGTTGGAGGGTTGCGGGCAGGGAGCCTCACCTGGGGAGCAGGGAGTACCGGTGAACTTGGACGCTAATAACCAGGCAGTTCGGAACGCCTGGCAGGTACCTCAGCGGAGAGAACCTTGCCCTCACTGCACTTCCCCGGCTGGTGTCTCAGGGCCACTGCGGAGACCCAGAGGGGACTGGGAACACCCCGCACTGCAGGCATCGCCCCCACGGGTGAGTCCCGGGCTTCCCTGCGGATGGACGGTGCTTCCTTCTGGCCTTGGGAGGCCACTCGTGTGTGGACCTTTCCCCTAGCAGGGGTCACCTGCCGGTTCCACGGGTCCACTGCCCCACGCTGGGCCCTTTGTTCGGAGCCCGCCCCGGTGGCTGCTGCAGCACATTCGGAGCACGGGCTGACAGAGGCGCCTTGTTCTGTCCTCCCTCTCCGCTTCGCTTGTCGCCAGCGCCCGGAGCGTGAGTGTGGAGTGGAGCGCGTTTGGGCCGGAAGATGCGACGTTCGAGAGTGAGGTTTCTCGCACCTCATGGCAGAGATGACAACAGGCCTGACAGTCCCTCAGCAGTAGGGCCAGCCCGGGAAGGGGACGCGCACCGAGTGCTCAGCCTCTGGTCTCTGGCCCCATGGCCGCCCAACTTGCCCTCCAGTCCAGTGAGGAAACGTTAAACAACTTACCCCAGAGATATTATTAAATGCCAATAAAAAAACATAAAAATGGAGGAATAACCCTGAATCTGTGTCAGTTAGAACTTTTTTGTTCTGTTTTTGTTATGCAGAAACCAAGCCCCCTCTTTCTCCCGTGTTAAAAATAGGTGCCCATAGATTCCTTGGCATCACAGCTCGGCCTACACTGGGCCTCTTCGCCCTCTTGAACGCTCCTTGATTAAGATCCTGAGATCCAAGGTGGGTTCTTTTCTTACAACAAAGTGAAAAGAAATGAGATTTATTCATTTAACGAATGTTTATTTGTGAGGCACCCTAGCACGTTCTGTAAGAATCCGCGCCAAGCACAGAAATCAGTAAGACCCCGTTGCTCTTCTCCCTGAGTTTGGAGTTGACCGTGGGAGGCGAAGGCACAAGAAATCAAGGTGTCAGTGATGGGCGCGTGCTGGGGGCTCGTACCAGGAACAGGGCAGCTCGGAGGACGGGACCTGTCTGGCGAGCAGATGAGTCCAGAGATGCTTCGAAGTCATCAAAGGTCAAAGGTCTATGAGCTGTTTGTTAGGGATTCGTTTTCAGTGTCGCCATCATACGTTTGAACGAATGGCTATTAAGGTCGCCCAAGTACACAGAAGCTTGCCTTTCTGATGAAATGGAATAACTTTATTGATACTTCCCACCTGGTCTGAGAAACCTCCGCAACGTGTGGTCTGAGCTGA
>CAUYSK010111131.1:0-15152 GCA_963575035.1 Avahi laniger
CAATAGATGTTATTCTTATATGTGCACTTATGTGTTGATCAGTTAATACCAATTTGATGGTGAGTACATGTGGTGCTTGTCTTTCCATTCTTGGGATACCTCACTTAATAGAATGCGTTCCAGCTCTATCCAGGAGTATACAAGAGGTGCTATATCACCGAAGAGACTTTTAAAATAATGTAGGTAAGAGATGATAGTGGCTGGGACTGAGTAATGTCAGTGGAAGTGGGGAGAAATAGGTGATTGCTGGATATGATTTGAAAGTGGAGCCAAATAAATTTGCTGACTGTAGCTGTAAGGAGTCTGTGTGTGTGAACAGTGACTCAGTTTTTAGTTTATAGTTTTCAGTTCAGCAAGACTTGCTCTCCCTTTGCTTTTGTAAACATATGACATTATTTCATAGAAAGTACATATAAAATTTTAGGCATGTCATAATATTTCCTAAATATTAACTTCTAAAGATCTTTCTTCTTCTGAGTGTTTTTTTAAATCACTGATCAATTCATTTATTTAATGTAATGAATTTACTTCTTTTCTTTAGGAAAGTAAGAGAATCACATTGCTGAAAATTTGGGAAACGCAGAAAAGAAAAAAACCCACCCACTATCATTTGGTAGGTACATTTCTTTGCAGTCTTTCCCTCCCATATGTTTTCTTTCAACTTATTTTTAAAGCTATGTAATTAAACCTGGGAAAATCTCATTTTGCTAAGTGGAAAAAAAATAGCAGGATAATTCTGGGTGTTTTTATTTTTGTTCTAATTGATCATTGGTTATCATGTCTAAGTCAGCTGTGACTTGTGCAACAGAATTTGAAAATCCTTTTATTAGGATTTTAAAACTTTTTCCCCCATATTTTATAACTTTTCCTCATAAACATCCTGCTCAGTCATTTTATTGAAAATATTAGGAAGTCTCAAAGGTAAACCCTCTCTTTTTTGTTGTAAACTGTTATCAAATCAAAGGAAAATGCTTTTTCTTGAAATCTAGTTAATTTGAGGGGTTCTCATGAGTTTTAACTTTTATATGGATCTCTGTGTTTTCAAATTTTCACTGATTCTGTAGACTAGGCAGATACAGATGCATACACACATACGCACACATATGCACACACATATACACCATATGCCAAGAAGCCTATGAGTGTGGTGTAGTTCAGTGTCTTCTTCTGATAGGCTAGAAGGTATTAAGTCAGTTATATCTGAGTAAATACTCAGTGTTCTAGGAAACCCAGAAGGCTCTGTGCTTCAACGACATAAGTCAGACCTTTGCTTGTAGGTTTTGATGGGAAAAGAAAATGAGATAATTTAAAAAATCATTTTACTTTTCTTCCTTAGCTGTGTTGGTATTATACCATATCTTCTTCAGCAATGGCCAAGGCTCCCCTGACTGCTAATCTTGTTTGAATCAAATAGTTGAAGAGGATAATAGGGAAATCTTAGTCTTTTCCTTAACTTCAGAAACCATGCTTGGTTGCCAAGTTTATGAATTTATGGTTCCTACCTTGAGTCTCTCCATGTTAGAACCAACAAATTGGGTAATTTCTCTGTTAACTTAATACCAGTTATGTAGGATATGCACAGTAAACATTCACTGCCTTACCTTCTTATTTCTGCTTGGTGTAATACTTCAGTGTACTTTGAAAGAGTGCATTATGTTATGGCAGAAAAGATAGTCAGCTGGAATCAAAATGTTATAATAGTATAATAATTTACCAGTCCTTGGAAAGGGAATATGCTAGTGAATACATTTCTCAACTGAGGACTTAGAGATTCTGCTTCTGATTCTGTAACTTTTTTTTTTTTTTTTGAGACAGAGTCTCACTCTGTTGCCTGGGCTAGAGTGCCGTGGTGTCAGCCTTGCTCATAGCAACCTCAAACTCCTGGGCTCAAGCGATCCTTCTGCCTCAGCCTCCCGAGTAGCTGGGACTGCAGGCACGCACCACCATGCCTGGCTAATTTTTTCTATATATTTTTACCTGCCAATTAATTTCTTTCTATTTTTGGTAGAGACGGGGGTCTCGCTCTTGCTCAGGCTGGTCTTGAACTCCTGAGCTCAAACAATCCACCCGCCTCGATCTCCCAGAGTGCTAGGATTACAGACGTGAGCCACCGCGCCCGGCCTCTGTAACTTTTTAAGGAAACTAATTTCTCTATGCCTTAACTTCTTTGCCCATATTATATTTCTTCTTCATATACAGATATATTCTGAACATAACAAATTGATTTATAGAATTTTTAGAGCTCAGAGGTTTTAGAGATCAATTAGCCCAACCTGTTATTTTTCAGATAAAGAAACCAGTGTGTTGTTCATAGAGATGAAATGCCTTTCCCATGGACACACTGGGCCAGAAAGAATTCAAGATTTTTGACTGTTTTACATGCATTGTGAAGCATGACACAACATAATACTATACTATACTGCCTTTTGCAAGAACTAGATGGTGATCCAAAAATCATAAGGCTTTTTTTAAAATCTTTTTTTAACACCAGTGTGTGTGTAGGGGGGGGTTCAGTTATGTGGGCTCTTTACTGTCCATGTCATGTGAAGCATTTTTTTTCCCTTTGATCATATGCCTCTACCTGTTGAGCACAAAGCTCATCTTCAGTCTTAAGCCAAGTTTATGACACTTTGAATTGCATAGCTCACAATCCTTGGTTTTCCAGGCAACAAGTGGCTACATAAAGTGTATAGTTTTATCAACCTTGACTCTTGAATAGGATACACATGTAATTATAGCAGAAAAACCAAGATAAAAGTCTAGAGTCAAAATTAATCCTCATTAAAAATTTTGAGAATATTCATTTTTGAAATATTTTTCATTTATCTTATTGCCTATGAGGTATTACTTAATAGGCTTCTCTAAACTCTAATATAATACATGGGTCAAAATTACACAACTAGGTATACCTACAGTTGAATTTTAGTGTCAAAATGGTAGCCTGTTGATGTACATTTTAATTAAGTGGAAAGTAAGTAATTATAGAAACCACTGGATTTGTTAGGTCATAATTGAAGACCTGTGTCAATATCTGCTTGAGAGATTGATTTGCTGATTATAATGTTAGCTTTTTAAATTTAATCTAAAAATAATATGAAAATGCTGAAGAAATTAAAAAGTAGGTCACTGAATTAGCTATTGCTATGATAATGCTGTGTAATAATACTAAAAGGTTTGATGGCTTACAACAACAAACTTTTTTTTTTTTTAACTCATGATTCTGTGGGTCTGTGAGGTAGACTTTGCTTCAGGCTGTAGACTGGATTCAGGTGTTTTTCACATGTTGTGTTTTGGGTCCATTGGTAGCCTGGGGCATGTTCATCTTGTGGTTGGTGGCAGAAGCTCAAGAGACCAAGCCAAGTCACTCAAGCACATTTAAAGTCTCTGCTCAAGTTGTGCTTACTGATATTCCATTGTCAAAAACAAATTACATGACTAAGCTCAAATTTATTGGGGCAGGGAAATATGCTCAACTTCCTCTAGTAGGAGGTATTACAAAGTTACATGGTAAAGGGCACAGATGTATAATTTTGTAACAAGGAAAGACTGGAAAGCTGATTAACAGTAATATGATGACCACAGTCACCTATAAATCTCATCCTAGTAACACATTTTTATATAAAAAGTTTTTTCCTCTATTACATTGTATTTTTATGACACAGGAATATTATATAGCAATAATCATAATGTACATATCATTTCAAGTTTCTCTTTTGTCTTATATAGCTTCCAATTTTGGTTACAAAACATTCTTCTATTGCCTTTTAAACTATCCTTTGACTACAAGCACTACTTGTATTATCTTTTTTCCCCCTGTAATTATTTCAAGTTACTCTTTATTTATTTTTACTTTCCTTGATACTGTTTACCTGGGAAATTACTGCCAAGTTTTCAGATTCTCTCTTTGTTTACCTAGATTTCTGTTCTAATACTTGCCATAAGAAACCATACTGCCATCTGCAGCCTGCTTAGGTATACCTTCTGTGTTCTTTTGTTAGCATCTAATTATATTAGGACTTACTAAGCTTCATGTGACCTAAACCCAATTTAAACTAGCTTATGCAAAAATAATTTATTGAAAAGGATATTTCATGGAATTAAAAGAACAGTGGATTTATCAAGACCAAGGATGGGAATAGGTAAAGTTAGGCCTCAGGAAGGATTCAAAGGGATAGGACTTGGTTAAGACTCTCTCTTGTCTGTGTCTACGATTTGCTTTTCTCTCTTACTGCACACTGGCATTCTTTACTGAGGAAAAACATGACAGGTCACTAGTTGATAAATCTTAGGAATTGTGTTAATTCTGTGGTACCCAACCCCCTGGCTGCCAAGGCCTGTTGGGAACCAAGCTGTGCATCACTGCCTGAGCTACACTGCCCCTTCATCCCATGTGTGGAAAAATGGTCTTCCGTGAAACTTAGGAACCGGGCTGCACAGCAGGAGGGGGGCAGCAGGCTTCATCTGTGTTTACAGCTGCGCCCCAGGACTCACATTACCGCCTGAGCTCCGCTCCCCCTAGCCCCACCCCCACCTCTGGTGAAAAAATTGTTTTCCATGAAACCAGCCCCTGGTGCCAAAAAGGTTGGGGACCGCTGGGTTAATTGATCTAGCTTAGATTTGGTGTCCACCTTTTGATCTGTTTGGCTGTGGGGTTGAGGTTTCTATAATAGCCATGTAGTTTGAGTAGAGGGAAGGCTTAGTCCCAGAAAAAAAGGTTTGGGGATTATTGCTAGACAAATAAAAATAGGTATCTGCTAAAGTAATGTGAATTAATAAAGTTCTTTTGTTCCCTTTTCAGGGCCAGAGAAAATACTTGCATACATTCATATATATTGGTTTGGCTCTTGTCTGGGAACTAGGATAGGGAATGGATAGTTTAGTAAACAGAGGCCCTGGTAGTCATTTCCTGGACTGGCTCAGTTCTTCAAAGCACAGAAGACTTTTGAGTGGTATTCTATATTATTTATGTCCATTTTCTTATTGTAAATTAAAAATATTTCTTTTTCCATTTTAATAATGGATCTACTATAGTCATTCTAATTCTCATGCCTAATAGTTCTCCCAGCCTATTTAATTTTGACTCACACTTACATTTTTAGGTTTCTATTTTAGTTCAAGAGCCACTTGAATAGGTGCAAACACATAATCTAAAAGCAAGAAGCAGGCTAACCACATTTGGCACAGAAGGAAATTAGATCATGTGTGCTACAATTTTATACTTTTGAATATGTTTGGTTATTTTGAGAAGAAAATAGCATCTGGGTAGACATTGCTGAATGTTTTACTGTTTCAAGTGTATGTGAGAGTTGTAGTTTTAGGCATCCAAGTGAGGTGTTAATTTAGGTATTATCATTGCTCATTTAACAAAAATGTGGCATTAAAGTAAGAATTAAAAGCTATTTCTCTTGGTAGAATTGCTGTAGATGTAGGGAATAAGTATGTGGTTAAGTGGTTTAGTTGATCAAAATATTTATTGAATTCCTTTGGGTTCAGAGCATGGAGAAGGGGATGGATAGAAGAAACCGCCCCCCCGCTCCCGAATTTCTATATAGCACTGTTAAGTTTTCTGTCCCTTATTCCCATATACCTTTAAAATTCTTTGAAATTGAAAATGTTTATGCCTAAACTATAGTTTTCAATATTTTTTTTTTGTACCTGAAAAGACAAAAATCCTTTGTCAGATTTTATATTCTGATTTTTGGGTTGTAACAGGACAGCCTTTTAACTAAATACTTTTTAAGGTAGTTTTGCTTTTGTGTACTGCTCTGTTGTACATGCTGGGTTGAAATGGATGTATTAGTCTTGAGTTCACAGAACAGTGAGCTCCATGTTGTTTAAGAGACCTCTGAGAATTTTCCAATTGCTGTTTCTTTTGATCTGAAATAAAAGATTGCCATACATAAAGACAAAGTTAATATTTTGCTATAGCACACTGCTGCATAGTTGTAGACTTAATAACTTATATTTTGAATTGACTTGTTGGAATGTAGGTCAGAAACTGAATTCTTCTATAAATTACACAGAATAAGAATCTTAAGAATAAGTGACTTTAGAATTAATTCAGTTCAACTTCCTACCTGATGTAGGAGTCCATCCTGCTATATCCCAAATAATTTACTTGGTTATTAAACAGATTCTTATTGAGTCCATACCGTGTATAGGTATTGCCCTGGGGATGTGTTGGCAAATAAAATAAAAAGAGACTTGTCCCTGCCCTAGTACAGGTAGGTCAGTGGTCTGGTTTATAGTTGAGGGCTTGGTAAGTTGCTCAATTAGTCTCAGCAAGTTATTTTTTCAATCAAAATACTCACTTTGGGAAGAATTGATATTTTAAAAATATTTAGTTTTCCAGTCCATGAGCATTGAATATCTCTTCATTTATTTAGATCTACTTTAATTTCTTTCCTCAGTGTTTTGTGCATTTCCAATTATAGATCCTATACATATTTTGTTAGTTATACCTAATTATTTCATTTTTTCCCTGCTATTATGAATGGTATATTACTTTTATAAATTTTAAATTCCAATTATGTCATCGTTTGTAGGAAGGACATTGACTTTTGTATATTGACTTTGTGTCCTGGGACTGTTTTTTTTTTTTTTTTTTTTTTGGAGACAGAGTATCACTCTTGCCCTGAGTAGAGTGCTTTGGCATCAGCCTAGCTCACAGCAACCTCAAACTCCTGGGCTCAAGTGATCTTCCTGCTTCTGCCTCCTGAGTAGCTGGGACTGTAGGCGTATGCCATGATGCCTGGTTAATTCTTCTATTTTTAGTAGAGATCGGGTCTCACTGTTGCTCAGGCTGGTCTCGAACTCCTGAGCTCAAGCAATCCTCCCACCTCAGCCTCCTAGAGTGCTAGGATTACAGGTGCGAGCCACTGTGCCTGGCCTCTGCGACCTTCTTTATACTTGCCTATTATAATAATTCTAGGAGGGTTTTTTTTGTAGATTTTTTTTGGGTTTTCTACATCGACAGCCATGTAATCTCTTAATAAAGACAGATTGATGTCTTCCTTTCCAATTTGTATACCTTTTATTTCTTCTGATGTTAAGTCAGAGTGGTGAGAAAGGGCATCCTAAGGGCCTTGTTTTACTAATCTTAGGGGGAAAGTGTCCAGTCTCTCACAACTAAGTATGATGTTAGTTTATGGTTTTTGTAGATTTTCTTTATTAAGTTGAGGAAGTTTCTCTCAATTGCTAGTTCGCTGAGAGTTTTTTATCATGAATGGGTGTTGGAGTTTATAAAATGCATTTTCTCTGTCAGTTGACATGATCGTGATTTTTCTTTAGCCTGTTGATATGTTTCATTACATTGGTTAGTTTTTGAATGTTGAGCCGGTCTTGCATACTTGGTATGTAATTCTTTTTATACATTTTTGGATATGGTTTTCTAATCTTTTATTGAGGATTTTTCTGTCTATGTAATTAGAGATGTTGGTCTATAGTTTTCTTGTAATCTGGTTTTGGTATTAGGGTACTGCTGGCTTCACAGAATGAGTTAGAAGTGTTCCCTGTGCTTCCGTTTTCTGGAAGATATTATGGAGAATTGATATTTTTTTCCTTAAATGTTTGGTAGAATTCACCAATGACGTTATCTTTGTCTAGTGCATTCTGTTTTTGGCATGTTTTTCATTATCGTTGATTCAGTTTCTTCAAAAATGTAGGGCTGTTCAGGTTGTCTATGTCTCCTGGTATGAATTTTGGTACTTTGTGTCTTTGAAGGAACCGGTCGATTTCATCTGAGTTACCAAATTTGTGGGCACGGAGTTGATACTATGCCTTTATTATCCTTTTAATGTTCAGGGGATTGGAGCGATGACCTTTCTTTCATTTCTGATGTTGGTAATTTGTCTTATCTTTTTTTTTTGTTTAGCTTGGCTAGAGGTTTATCAATTTTATTGATCTTTTCAAAGAACTGGCTTTTGGTTTTGACTTTATTTTTCTGTATTACTGTCCTGTTTTCAGTATCACTTATTTCTGTTGTATTTTTTATTTCCTTTCATTTGCTTTCTTTGTTCTAGTTTCCTAAGGTTTCTAAGGAATCTTGCAGTATAGATGTTAGATTTTTTAAAAGGATATTTATTTAATGCTAAGCATAGTTATTGAAGAAGACACTGGCCTTGAAGTAATAGAAAGCTTCACTCATAATCTCTGTCTTATGTCTTTCTAGGGTCATGTCCCTTGAACTGACTTCTGATAGGTACAGCGCCTTGTTGTCAATGAGTTTGGTGTCAGGGTCCATGAGAAAAGAGTGGTAAGCTGGTATTTTGGCGGTGTTGCCTATGTTTACCCTAAATGAGGAGGATTAGGTGAAAGCAAAGTGTTTCTGGTCTTCCAGCTTCCTTTTCATTAGTGCTGGTGTGACATATCTTTTCCATCCTTTCATTTTTGACCCTTCCAAACCTCTATATGTAGAGCGTATTTCTTTTTTTTTTTTTGAGACAGAGTCTCACTCTTTTTGCCTGGGCTAGAGTGCCATGGCGTCAGCCTAGCTCATAACAACCTCAAACTCCTGGGCTCAAGCAATCCTCCTGCCTCAGCCTCCTGAGTAGCTGGGACTACAGACATGCGCCACCATGACCGGCTAATTTTTTCTATATATTTTTAGTTGTCCAATTAATTTCTTTCTATTTTTAGTAGAGACGGGGTCTTGCTCTTGCTCAGGCTGGTTTCCAACTCCTGAGCTCAAACAATCCGCCCGCCTCGGCCTCTCAGAGTGCTAGGATTACAGGCGTGAGCCACCACGTCCGGCCTAGAGCGTATTCTTATACATAACGTATAGTTGGATCTTGTTTTTTTAATCTACCATGACAATTTCTGCCTTGTAGTTGGTGTTTTTAGACTATTCACATTTAAAGTGATTATTGATATACTTGAATTAAGATATATATTTGTACCTGCCTTCTATTTGTTGCATTTACTCTTTCCTTTTTTCTTTCTTTTTCTGCGTTCCCTGGTTTTAATTGAGCATTTTATATGATTTCATTTTAGCTCTTCACTTAGCATGTCAATTGTACTTTAAAAAAGGTTTTTAGTGATTGTTTTAGAGTTTACAATATATATTTTTAACTAAGTTCATTTTCAAATAATGTTATACTACATATAACCCATGTATGTGTAGTGTAAGTACCTTATAATAGGATGTTTCCATTCACCCTTCTTTTCCTTTTTCCGTTGCTGTCATTCATTTCCTTTATCCACATGCTATAATCATCTGCTACGTTGTTATTCTTCCTTTTATTATATAGATCCATGTTTTTGACCTATGCTATTTTCCTTCTGTCTGAAGAACCACTTTTAACCTTTCTTTGAGGACAGGTCTGCTGGTAGTGAATTTCCTTGGTTTTTTCCTTATCTTAGAACTTGCTGTGATTAAAGAGCTATAATGAGGAAGTGACAGGGGCAAGAGTTTATTTGGCCTTGCAAGTCCTGACAGAGTTTGGATTTTATTTGCATTGTAGTGAAAATGTTTTACTCTGGAGTTTTAATGTAATCTAATTTATTTTCCAAAAAATTTCTTTGGCAGCTTTGTCAAGGGGTAACACAGATGGAAGGGAGGAGACTGGAGATAGGCAATGGGTTAGGAGGCTTTTATAGTAGATAAGAGCATGCTTAGATTAGGGTGATAGAAGTAGACATAAAGGAAAATGGATAGATGTGGAGTTTATTTTAGAAATGGGGATGACATGACTTGCTGATGTGAGGAGTGAAAAAGTAGAGATGAATCAAGGATGATATCCGGATTAGTAGAAGGTAGTGTTATTTACTGAAATGGGAAATCTGGACTAGAAACAAGTTTCGAGGAAACATTAGGAATTCCATTTTGGTCACATTTCATTTAAGGTACTGATAAGACTTCCATGTGGAAATATTAAGTAGAGATTTAGATTTCAAGTCAGGAATTTAGAGGAGACATTTGAGTTGGGATAGAAATTTGGGAGACTGTCAGCTTATAGATGGTATTTCAACCCATGAAAATGAGAGTTATTAATATTACTTAGAGTGTGTGACAAGCGAAAAGGGCTCAGGACTTGAACTCAGGGAACTTCAAGCATTTAGAAGTCAGGTGGAGGAGCAGCAATTTGAGAAGGACTTGGAGAAAGATCGATCACAGAAAGACATCTGGTATATGGTATCTTGACAGTCAAGGATCCATGGTGAAGCCTAGAGGAGTAAAGACATGGCTTGTATAATAACATGTACTGCATTTTCAGAAACATGCTATGCAAAGGCAGAAAAACCTTTAGAGGACAGATGAATGTGCTTGAAAGGTTTTGAAAAGAAAGGATATTAACATGCATAATGGAAATAAATTATGGCTAGCTAATTATACTAGCCTAGGAGTATAATTATTCTTTCCTTTGATATTCTCATAAATTTTAATTTTTTTTATGAAGTTGGAAAGTAATTCATTTTTTAAAATGGAACTTGAAACTGGAAGTAATTTTTATTTTTTTGCCAAGAGTAATGGTGTTAGTGTCACCTAATGGCAAAATGGAATATTGCACCCATATTTACATGCAACAATGAAAGAAGTAACCTAATTAGAAAGAGAAGAACATTTCTGGGCGTTTAGGCATGGATCAATAGACTACCATGTTTATGAGGTCCTGTGTTTCTTAGTCCCAGCCTGTTTGGCCTGCCTTTCTGTCACATTACGCATTTGGTTACTGAGCAGATTATTTAATATATGGTTCTTTTTTGTCTTTCAGATTTTAGCTCAAATAGTTCTCTCTCAGAGTTCTTTCCTACCACTTTACTGAAAGTTGTCCCTACGTTCCCTACAGCTACTCTTTGTCAGATTATTTATTTTTATCGTAGAGTTTAGAGTGATTTGGAATTAACTTATTTGCTTACTTTCTTGTTTGCTTGTTTTCTTACTAGTATGTAAACTCCAGGAGAGCCGGCTGCCTGACTGCTTTATTCACTCCTTGTAACCCCAGGGCTGAGTGGTGTCTGCTCTGTAGTATATATCTTCAGTTAGAATTAGTTATGTGAATATACGAATTTCTGGAAATGATAGAGTATTGTTTGTACAGTATAATGTAGATATCGATCCAGAAAGCAGAATTATACTGTATTTGATTACTGAAATATTGTTTACTGCATGAATGCAATGTGAAAGCTTTTTTTTTCTTTAATACTACACAATGCAATGTGAAACTTTTTTGATTTCTTTTTGGTGCTGGTAAGTGGTAATGTGTCTGGAAAAGAAAGATTCATGTCTTAGGATATTGAATTTTATATTAGTCAACTTCAGTGATCCAGAAAAAATATTTTAAGGCACAATACTTGGTCTTGAGAAGATAAGGTTTTTTTGAACCATTTCAATTTAATTAATAATGTTGGTGAATGTATTTTTGTGTATGTGCATTTGTAGGTATATTTAGCATCATTATTTCCTCTATTAAAATGAACAAAAACAATATTTCTAGGAGATGTAAGAGAGAGTCAAATAAACAGTAGTAAACATGTTTAGTTGAGATATGGACTAGTTAGTGTTGTTTTTCAGGGAACAATATGGTTCTTTCAGTCTGGAAATGCAGGCTGAAGAGAGAGTACATTTCCATTATGTGGCCCAGTCCAAGAAAGTAGCCTCCTTAATTTTGAGATAATTATGCGACCAGCAGGATTCTTCTTCACACAAACCATTTTTAAAGCTTCATTAGCTCATGTTTTTTAATTAGTTCATGTTTTTAATCAATAGATTTTTTTTTATCCTTATGGTTTTGGCAGGTGGATGTGGAAAGCAAAGTTTGCAGAACTGAAATGGAGGTCAGAGCTTCATTACAGAAGGTTAGTGGGTCATCTGATTCTGTGGGTACACTGAACAGCGAAGAATTTGTTTTGGTTCCTCAGCATGCAGATGAAACTTGCACAAAAGATGAAGAAAAACCTCAGTTGAAGGTATTTTTTTCTTTTCTACATATGTATAGTACTATTTTTAATTATTGTTTTTAAAACCATTTGAAATATATCTCAGGAGATGAGTAAAACCCAAAGGTTTTTTTAAGTACCGACCTTGAGAATAAAATTAATGTTTGCTTTATTCAGAGCCTAATTATTTTGTTTGTATATTTTAAAAATTTTTTTGCTTTTGGTTATTTACCTTTTAATTTGTAATTTTAGGAGGAAAGAATAGATGAGAAAAAAGAAGAGATAATAATTATTTGGTAAATTAGACTGACCAGTTAAATCTTACATTAATGTGTCTGGGTTTTCTCTTACTGCTGGGTTTTAGAAGTTAATTATATGAATAATTGTTTTGCTTCACATCAGGGACTTTTTACATTTATGATCATTATGTTTTAGATCAGTTGGTAACATTCTGGTATGTGATTTAAAAGTTGACTTATCTGAATATTTTCAGAGCATATATCTTATGTTTTTAGCAGTAGAGTTTTTATTTGGATATAGTCCTTTTTCTTTTTCACTTTTGTGTTGCCTTTCCTAAATCAGAGAAGAGGAAATGAGCCAACCCAGGTATATATGTATGAGAATTGTGTAACTACCCTCTAAAAACAGGAATAGGAAAATTAGTCAAAAGTGCTATATTTTATTTGCAACTTTTATTTAGTATTAACTGTGAAATCAAAGGTGTATTAGTTTATCAGTCTAATAAAATATATTGTAAACATGAGATTATTAAATTCCTATTTTATGTTCTATTGAGAATATATGATTTTATAATTTTATTTAAATTATTAATAACTTTAGTTTTAGATATATGTACTTTTAACATTGTTGTCTTTAAGACACTATTTATTTACTTGGGCTTTATGTCTTACCATCTTTTAAGAAGATGAGTCAACTTAAATTTAAGGAAATTAGCAATACTGCTTGGAAGCTAGCAATTTGTAAAGAAACCAGAATTATTTTTATGCTATAATAACATGAAATATGACCTTTTAAGTGATACTCACAATAGACCCTGTTTATTTACTTATCCATTTTTTCCATTTAAAACACATGATTAAGGTTATCTGAATTTTAGGATGTTTTCCTAAAAAGTAAAAATTAAAAAAAAAAAGGAAATCTCTGCAAATAGGAACTTCTATCAAACATAGTTGAAAACTGCCTGAAATATTTTATAAAGAATACTTTTGTGAAACTAATAATCCTCCTCTAATTTTGTTGGTTTTATAATTCAGGATTTTAGTGTATTATATCTATGTGAAATTAGATATAACTGTACAAATTCTTAGTATTTAATAGCTATATTTATGTTTCAATTGTTTTAATTTCTTCTAGAAATGAAATATTTTCATAAAATTAAGCTTTACATCCATAATAAGATTGAAACAGAATTATCTTGCTTTGTCTATAGATAGTTTCTAATGGTGATGAACAATTGGAAAAAGCCATGGAAGAGATTTTGAGAGATTCTGAGAAAGGGCAAAGCAGTCTTCTTGTTGACTGTCCTAGTTCCAGTGAGATTTCAGAACATTCATTTGGAGATGTTATAGCCAGCCAAACAAATAAGCCATCTCTTCAGTTAATTTTGGATCCATCTAATACAGGTACTGTATTAAACTCTTAGGAGATATAAGAGAAATGGGATAAAGTGATAGTGAAAAAATTTTTTTTTTAATTATTATTCCAGGGTATTGTGAGGGTACAAACATTATAGTTAACCCAAGTGTAGGTTAAAGGCATGCCCCTCCCTCCCTTTAGTGCTCCCTGTGTCCTTTAGTTGTAGATTTGCCTCCCATCCCCCTAATCCCTAGAGAGTATTTCTGCCATGTGATCAACCTAGTGTTGATCAGTTAGTACCAATTTGATGGCGAGTACAAATGGATCCCGTTGATAGTGAAAATTTTAAGATGAAAATTAGAAAATCCTGTTAGCTTTATTCAGGCTTTCACTTCTGGTTGAGAGTTCCCACTTTGGTTCTTATGTTTCTGCCTGTATCTCTCCCTGTAAAATTAGGTCTCAATGTTCTTTGGGAACAGGGACTATGTGTGGGTTCTCATTTTACCCCCAGTATTTGGCACATGATAGATCCTCAATAAATACTCATTGAACAAATGGATAAATTCTTAGGCGTCAGAGAATAGTGTGGACATAGTCTTTCATAAGATGTGCCTTTTTATTCAGTTTGACTATACTTATTTAAAATTATAATTGGTAAAAATTCTAAATAAAATAGCATATCAACTCCATCAGTGTATTAAATAATAAATAAATCCATGAGTGGGTAGAATTTGTACTCTTAATACCTGTTTATGAATCAAGATGCTTTTGGCTGTAAGAGAAATAACCAAAACTAACTACAACTTCAGCTGACTTAAACACAAGAGGCATAGTTTGATCTGGGCTCTGATGATACTTTTTGTAAACTACTGAGCTCTGGTGTCCTCCATGTCACTTTTCTTCTTAGCTGGCTTCCCTCATGGTTATAAAGTGGCTACCAGCAGAAATTGGTGGGTAATGCAAGGTAATCTCTTCATGCATGGTGGCAGAGAGAAAGGCTTCATTCTTTTACTGACTGAACAAAAGTTCTTAGTTTCACTCTGAATGGACCAACTGAACCATTTTCTAGTAGTGAGTGAAATTACATGAACTTATAGGTGTAGACCTGGGTTACATTCAAATTTCTCAGTAAGTCACTCTGACAGAGGGGGTGGGCTTATCCTAATAATCCCATGGTTTAGGGAACTCATGGTCTATTTCTGAATCTTGGTACAGGGTAAGTATAAGCCAGATTGCTATACGATGGGGTTATGATGGAATATGTGTAGAGAATCACAATGCTTACCCTGGTAAGGTAAATCTATCAGTGTAATTTATCAGTATGAGTATGAACAATAGAAAAATCCATCAATGTGATTTACCACATGAAGTGGTGAAAAGAGAAAAAAATATGTCAGTATATTATATATAGATATAGATATCTATGTCTATATTATATATAGATAAAATAGATACAGGTATAGATATATAGATATAGATATATAGATATCTGTATTTATATCTCTATATATATCATATATATATAGAACAAGCATTAGATAAAAATCAAGATCTCTTTTATGTATATGCACATACAAAGTTTTTGGCAAACTGAGAATAGAACAAAACTTTCTTAACCAGATAAATGATATCTATCAAAATCTTATATCCCAAAATTTTAAATGCATTACCATTAAGAT
>CAUYSK010111133.1:0-26292 GCA_963575035.1 Avahi laniger
AAAAAAAATTAGCCGGGCATGGTGGCACATGCCTGTAGTCCCAGCTACTTGGGAGGCTGAGGCAGTAGGATCGCTTGAGCCCAGGAGTTTGAGGTTGCTGTGAGCTAGGCTGACGCCACGGCACTCGCCCCAGGCAAGAAAGGGAGACTCTGTAAAAAAAAAAAAAAAAAAAAAGACTGACCACCCCATATCCAGGCACGACATTCCTTAAAGGGGTGCTGTGAGAAAGAAGGGGGGAAAGTGGCCATGGTCCAGTGCAGTGACCTAAAGAAAGCAGCCATATAAACATGAGGTGGTATTATTAACTTATCAGATCTTTAAAAGGGTCCACTTGGTCTAACTCCAAAGTCATACACACAAAATGTGCTGGCAAACCTGGAAAAGTTATGCTGCCATTGAACGTATTGCCGTCAAGTACCCAAGAGCTCATAAATCTTTTTTTTTTTTTTTGAGTTTACTGAAAAATGTGCAATGTAATTATAGTAAGGTATTAATAACTATTATGCAGGGAACCATTTAATGTGCTGCCCTCACAAAGACTGATTTGCCAGCTTAGTGTGTTTACTCAGCGATGATGACTGCCTGTGGAAAACTTTTCAAACTGTTACAGGCACAGATAAAGCAGCTGCCTTGCAATGAGTCCTGCAGAACAGAGCGACGTGGGTCTGGGCCATGGCCCACATCATCCCAGGGTGAATGCAGAGCCAGCCCTCTGCTTAGGTCAGTACAAGGGAGAGACGAGAGAGACATATGGGGGGGATTCCTACATCCCTCTACAGCCATCCACCCGGCCTTTTCCCTCCGAGGGTGAGGCTCACCGGCTAGGGTGGAGGGGTGGGGGATGGGGAGCAGCGCAGCAGAGTGGGCCGGAAGGGCTGTGCAGCAGCAAGTGTGGGGACCACGTCCTGCCCCCGCCCACAACTCCAGGCAGGACCCTGGGCTCAGGCATCTAACCTTGCTGAGCTTCCTCATCAGTAACATGGGGACAGTGACCGTGCCTACCTCACAGGGTGGCTGTGAGGACCCAACACGATATTGCTCATAATGTGCTTAGGAGTACCTGGTGGGTAGAGCAATAAACATTGCCACGATTACCCCTCATGAGCCATGACTGACGTTCAGTCCACAGGGATATCTCTTCCCTTACAACACTATTTTGTAACACAACTTGTACTACTATATTTGTGTGTGTGTGTAAGATAACATAAAATTTGCTATTTTTAATCGATTTTCAGTGCACAGCTCAGTGACATTATGTACGTTCCCATCGTTGTGCAACCAACAACACCTTCCATATCCAGAATGTTTTTCATCTTCTCAAATTCTCGATAACCACCATTCTGCTTTCTGTCCCTAAGAATTTGCACTAGTTAGTTCATAAGAGTGAAATCATACAGTATTTGTCTTTTTGTGACTGGTTTGCTTCACTTCACATAACGTCCTCAAGGTTCATCCATGTTGTAGCATGTGTCAGAATTCCCTTCCTTTTTAAGGCTGAATAATATTCCATGGCATGGATCTGCCACACTTTGTTTAGTCAGTCATCTGTCAATGGGGTCTTGGGTAGCCTCCACCTTTTGGGTACTGTAAATAAGGCTGCTCTGAACACAGGGATTGTACGGATGTACTCGCTGTCTGACCTGGTATGTCATTTGTTAGAACATTTCTATAAAGCTTATGTGGTCATTTAATTTCTTGTGAAGGCAATGTGGTGGGCCACCCTCTTTGGACACTTTCAGTCTGTCAAATACTGCATTTCTGAGGGTTCCTGCAGACCGGCAAGGCTACTTCTGGTCTCTGGCCATGAGATTCTCACCTTCCTCAGCCTTCCCTCACTAACTCCTCTGCATCTTTTCAGCCTCCTCCCCACCGTCCCTTCCCACGCCACATCCAGCCGTGACATCCCTTGAAGGGCTGCTGTAAGGAAGAAGGGTAGGAGGCTGTGTACCGTTGTACTGGGGCCTGCAGCTGTGGCGGCTGCTCCCCGTGTGCCCACCACTCTGCATTCACCAGCCCGTTCCTGTGCCCACCCCACCCCCCAGACTGGGACGGACTGGAGGGCAAGAGCTGTGTCTTAGTCATCTTTGCATCCCAGGCCCATGTCCAGCGTCCACACATGTACATGGTTAAGGCCAAAGAAACGCTGGACAGGTAACTGAGTGGACAGACGGACAGACTGGTGATGAAAAAATGGAACCTGAATGAACTGAATGTTAATTATGTAGAAAGAACCCTGGAGTCCGGAGGTCACCATTTACATATGTAAGTTTTACTTTTCTATAAGATGGTAGCTTGGGATGAAAGTTTGTATACTACCGTTTAATGAATGCCTACTATGGGCCAGACAAGACATGCCTATGAGGCAGTTGTTATTATTAACACCATTACACAAGTGAGGAAAGACGCAGAGAATGGCTAAAGCCTTTTCTGTATATTCCCAGATCCCCAGTGGCAGAGCAAAGATTCAAACCTTGTCAGGCTCCAGGAACCATGCCCTTAACCAAAGAATTGTAAGGCAACACTGGACAACCTCTAAGGTTCCTTCTATGCCATTGTTCTGTAATTATAAAATGCTAATAAATTAAAAACAATATTCTGAGGCTCCCAGGAGTAAAGGTGATGTACAATGTTAAAAATTAATGCTATTCATTTGAACTGACACATGATAGTGAATTTTGCCTGATGTAAGAATTATAAAGAGGGTTTGGGAAGTCTGCGATCCCACTAAAAAAGATACCATCGGGTGATCTTAAATAATATGATGAACGCTATTGCATTTCTTTTCAGAAGAACTAGCAGGACTCCATTAACATCCGTGGAAAACTCATCCTTCCTCCTTGTTACTCTGCACTGAAAGACTGGAACTAGCCCACTACAGCTCTCCTCTCACTGCAAACTCTAAGGTAGTGGGAAGCCTTTAAAAAAAGAGAGATTCCTTTATTATTCCAGACCCTCCTCCACCTGTGATGTGATCATGTGTTACCATCTCACCAAATAATGGAGGCAGTGCAGAATCAATTACCAGAGAAAGGAAAAACAAACCAAACATGAGCATTCTCTGAGGGGTCAGTGTCTGAGAAAGAGGCCTCATGCTGGCTGCAATGGACTGAATGCTTATGTTCCCCAAAAATTCATACGTTGAACCTAACACCCCCAAGGTAATGGTAATAGGAGGTAGGGCCTTTGGGAAATGTGTAGGTCATGAGGGCAGAGATCTCATAATTGGGATTAACGCCCTTACAAAAGGGTCCCTGAAGAGTCACCAGTCCCTTCCACTACGCAAGGCCTTCTTCTACTACAGAAAGAAGGCGTCATCTATGATTCAAAAAGCAGATCTTCGCAAGACAACAAATCTGCTGGAGTCTTGATCTCAGAATTCCCAGCCTCCAGAACTGTAAGAAATAAATGTTTCTATTGTTTACAAGCTACCTAGTTTGTGGAGTTTTGTTACAGCAGCACAGATGGACTAAGACACTAGTCCTCTCAGTTTAGTTCTGACCAGTGATAGTAAGTTTCCTCCCTGGACTACCCGGAACCCATTGTGAGCTTCCAGTGAGCAATTCCACATTCCCTTATTCTGCAAGAGTAGAAATGAATATAAGGGAATTAGACTGAGCAAAACCAAGGACACCCAAACTAGCCAACCCGTAAATGCCTAGACATGGTCCACTGAGGTGAAGGGGCTGCTCTCACTCCTTGCTGTGAATTTCACTCTTTTCTGGAGAACAGGAGGCCATGTATTGGGATGGCATCATGCCACTCCCCTGGACTGACCCCACTATCACCTCCTGCCCCTCCATATATCACCAACATCCCCTCCTCTATCGTCCCCTTCCCTCACCCCAATAATGTTCTCATTACACAGCAGTGGACGGCAAATTTTTTTCTCAAAAAGCCAGAAATTCTTGGAGAATTCATGTATTCTAAAAAGAATTACTGTTTACTATGTGCACAGGCACCAAACCAAACATAAAATGAATGAGACAGGATCATTAACTACACTCATGGGTTTCGGCGTTAAGAAGGAGATCCACACAGGCAAATAGCGACATAAATAAATTCTATTAAAACCTCGATGGAGATTCAGAAGCCAGAGGTTTTCTGGGTGACCCCAGGCAAGCCTCCTAAACCTCTTCTGTTATCTCCTTCCTGACCACGATAAAGGGGCATTATGGAAACACACTAATAACTATGAGTACTCTATAAAAAAAGGTAAATTAGCCCAAACCACCACCACAAAAAGCCCACAATCCAGCAACTTCCTTCCCCCAAGTGGCTGCCTCACACAGGAAGCAGAGAGCCTGATTAGGCATATTAAAATCATGGCTTTGTATTACATTTACCACCCCGGCTGCAAAGAATGCTCATAAAGCCATCACGGGCAGACTAGCAGCTGCCAACCGCTTCCTCTACTCTCAGCCGGCCGAGACAGTTAGCCGTCCTCCTCTGCTGAATGCCCCTTTAATTGCACATCCCACTTTATTAGCTACCTTGACCTCCAATAAAAGCTTCAGCCTAACAATGTTTGAAACCTGGGACAGGATGTCTACCGTGTTACCAACTTGCACGCTGCCTACAGGGCCTCAGCAAAGTGTGTACACGCGTGTGTGTGCGCACACACACACACACATATACACACACACACTGCCCCGTTAGAAAAGTGTTCTCCTTAGAAATGTCAGACTTGATTGCAGGGACAAATTTAGGGGCAAAGATTCAAGAGGAGTTATAATAAAGGATGTAATGTTTGAGGACATAATCAGCAAAAACTTGTGTGGAGGGTTTGCTGTGCTAAAGCCAAAACTCTGAGTTGGGTGTGTTTGGCTGCAGAACGTTCTATTCATGCTCCATTAAGGGATGTGCAGAGAATTTGGTGGAAGAACTAGGAGCAGCAAGTGATATTTCTGTTGCTGCTGCTGCTCTGTGCCTGTTCTCAACTACATCTGCTCCAAAGTCATAATGTGCTCTGGGCTAGTAAAAGTGAAATGAAGTTCTGCTTTTAGTTTCTATACTGCCTACATTGTGTTTAGGCTCAAATACAAAGTATTATATTTGAAATAAGAGTCAGGAAAACATTCTCCAGGAAGCAGATATTTTAAAGAGGCAACCTGGGGTAGCGATAAAAGAAAAAAATAAAATCGATGATAACTGCATGGACCTCATTGACTCAGCAGGCAGCTACCTGCTACATCTTTTCCCAGACTGCAGCATCAAACACTCTGGGATCATTAAATCCAAGTCACGGGCATGTGATATGTAAATTACTGGCCTAAACAATTATGGCCCTATCTAGACATTTAAAAGAGCAGAAAAAGTGGCCGCAGAGAGATACGAACACTCATACACTGCTGGTGGGACTACCAACTAGTACAACCCCTGTGAAAAGCACTATGGAGATACCTCAAAGAGCTAAAAGTAGAACTACCATTTGATCCAGCAATCCCATTACTTGGCATCTACCCAAAAGAAAAAAAGACATTCTATACAAAAGACATCTGCACTAGAATGTTCACAGCAGCACAATTCACAACTGCAAAGATGTGGAAACAACTCAAGTGCCCATCAATACATGAGTGGATTAAGAAAATGTGGTATATGTATACCATGGAGTACTACTCAGCCACAAAAAACAGTGGTGATCTAGCACTGCTTATATTATCCTGCATAAAGCTGGAGCCCATTCTACTAAGTGAAGTATCACGAAAATGGAAAAACAAGCACCACATGTACTCACCATCAAATTGGTATTAACTGATCAACACTTATGTGCACATTTAGTAGTAACATTCGTCGCATGTCAGGCAGGTGGGAGGGGGAGGAAGGGATGGGTATATTCACACCTAATGGGTGTGGTGCACACCATATGGGGAATGGACATGCTTGAATCTCTGACTCAGCTGGAGCAAAGGCAATATATGTAGCCTAAACATTCATACCTCTGTAATATGCTGAAATAAAAAATAAATTAATAAAATAATTTTTAAAAATTTTAAAAAATAAAAAAAATAAAAGGGCAGAAACAAAGAGAAATCAAAAGAGGCAAAACGTTTTGGAAAAAATTTAGATGGAGAAATTTTTTTAAGAATGATAAAAAAAATGTTTGAAGTTCTGGTGTCCCTGTATTGCTATTCAGGATGAACTCATAAATTATTTCTAACTCCTAATCAATATGGCAGATATTTTTAATGTAAAACAAACTACAAGCAGTTCTTATATCTAAGGCAATCCTTTTCCTCAAACACTCCTTACCAAATTGCTCTTACAAAATCAATTGTCCTTTTGTTTGTCCAAGTTTATTCCTGCTTACAAACACAGAACACAGTAAAGCAAATAGCTTTATTAAGAAACAGGAAGAACCTTGTCTGTCAGTTTATGATCCAAATTCCAAAGGCAGAAATATCAGCAATGACAGCGCTACCAGTACCTTCACTTGGTTGAACAACCAAGGAGGCCACCTTGGCCAGCTGCAGATGGGACGTCCCACAAACGTGGCAGCACATGGAACAACTTCAGGGTCTCAGCCAGAAATCCACCTAGGATTTTGTCAAACTTTTGTCCCTGTGGAATCTGGGTTCAAGAAATGGATTCCATAAACTCTTGGGGCTTTCTCCAGCTTCACGAAGATTCACAGGCTTGGGAGAAGTTTAGAGACCACTGACTACCATGCTCTTAGTTTACAAAAGAAAAATAAAGCACAGGTCAGCTAGGCAACTCTCCCAAGATCACCATGCTCATTAGTGCTGGAAGCAGGACTGTACTTCTGTCCTCAGATCTCAGGACAGTTCTTTTCACCTGAATATCTGGGTTTGTAGACAACCTCTAATGCTTGTATCATCCACTTCTTTATTTTCTGTTTCTCTCGCACTCTCTCTCATACATCCTCCTTCTCCTACCCTCTATTTTATTCCTCCGCTTTCTATCCTTCTGCCATGTATTCCTCAGCCCCCAGTGCCATGCTGCCTGGCCTAGTGGAGAACAATTGATGCTCCAGTTCACAGCCATGGGACCACGGAGAAGACACTCGGTTGCCTGCTCAGGACTGAGACTTCCCTCTACAGAAAGACACATAACTGAACCAGGCAGCTGGTTATTTTTCTTAAACAGTGGTCGTTGCCAGTTGTTTGCCTGAATTTGACTGTTTATTTTCTGTATAACCATTTGGCTATACAGCTTTTGGTGGTTATTGTTATTGTTGGTTTTGAATCAGTTAATATGTAAGTCTCCTATTGCTGCATGAAACCACCAGTTAGATCAAGTAGGGTGGAGGCAGGTAGTGATTATAACTCTAAAGAAAGCAGCCACTATAAATAAGATGATAGTGTTTCATGGAAGAGTAGCTGCTCATCACTGCTAATTAAAAGATGGAATTACACCACAGAAAAATCTCAAGCTCTGTAAGTTCCTACGTTATCTTAGGGAAAAAAATCCTGAATTAGCAACTACAAATCTCAGACATTACTCCAATTAAATAAAGAATTATTAAAATAAAAGTTTATGTTTGTCCCCCTTGTGGTAGAAAAGCAGATTTTAATTTATTTGCAGTTCATACTTTCAAACAAAAAAGAAAGTTTAAATAAAAACAAATTTTGTGTAAGAACCATCAAAAACTTTAGAATTATGTTGTGTGGACAGCTAAAACTTTTTCCAAGTACATTCTGTGGTCAGCAACAGTATTGAACTTAAACTTCAATAAGAATAAGAGATGAATAAAAATAGACCCTTAGCTGTAAACCTAGTACATAGCACTTAAGATACAGTTCTGCTTATCAAAAGAATTTAGTCTCCCCCCAGAGCCTTCTGATATGCTAATCTATACAACAATATTCAGAGTAGCTCCTCTTTTTGTGTTAGAGTTTACAAGAACCCTCTCCTGTCAAATCAACTCCAGCTCCCAGAGTTGAGACATGTGTAGCAAATACTGTGTGGTGGGGGAGGGCAACTTCTTCCCAAAGTCTGGTCGGAATCGATGCGATACGATCAGCAAAATACAACTGCAAAGAAAACCGTCTAAGAAAGATAAAACTGGATTGGAAGGCAGATAAGCCCAAATTCCTGGTGCTGCTCAGATCTGCACATCGCATGTGCGGTCACCGGAGGAAATCTGCTCTGCTTCACTCAGCAGAGCTGAAATGCCAAGCGCGGCATCTGCAACGCTCCCTGGAGGGCCCCAAGAGGGCAGGGCTTAAAGAAGGGATTTCCATCTGTGACAAAGGATCTCAATCCATATTCATGCCATCTCAACTCAAAGGAGTCGATATTTTCATCAAGTGAGCTCTCTTAAACTTTCTGTGGACTACCCTACAAATGAATAAATAAGTATGAGATGCTTTATTCACTTGGAGGTGAAGAAACAGAAGAGATGTGCCAAATGGTTTCATTTTCTCTGACTGTTCCTCCTCTACTTTGGTGTCAGACCACTAGCAAGACAAGAAAGGGAAGGAGGGAAGAAGAGAGGGAGGAAGGAAGGAAGGAAGGAAGGAAGGAAGGAAGGAAGGAAGGAAGGAAGGAAGGAAGGAAGGAAGGAAGGAACCTTTCACAGCATTCAACTTCCTGTGGAAAGTCTTTAGAATAGTCACAGAAAGTGATGGTTGGCTACTGTCTCACATTTTAACCTAATCCTCACAACCACCTGGCGGGCTCCTATCCTTACCCCCATTGTACAGATAAGAATAACCAGGTTCAGAAAGGCTAAGTGGCTTCCCCATGGTCATACATTAAGTGATGGAGCCTGGTTTTGCACCCAAGTCTGTTAATTCCAGATCTTCATTTTAAGGTAATAAGAGCCTCAAAAAAGGTATCTCTTGTAACCTCTTAGTGTCCTCAACAACTCAAATGCTGCATGAGATGGCCTCACCGCTCTGTCCACTCCTGGACACACTGTCATCGGCTGCCTTTCTCAGGGGAACCAGAAATTCTTCAAACACAGATCCCCAGTGACCTCCTGCTTGCCAATTCAATGGAAACCTCAGTCTTTATTCTCCTTGATCTTTCCAAGGTATCAACCTTTTATCACTGCTACCCTCTGAACTCACTCCTCCCTCAGTTTCCATGACACCACTCTCTCCTATTTTTTCCTACCTCTTTTCTGGCTTCTCCTTCTTGGTCTACCTTTTTGGCTCCTCAGGCTGCCTGTCCCTTCAAAGTCAATGGGCTCCACAGCTCCATGCTCGGCTGTCTACTGTCTCACCCCACACATCCGTGGAGAACTCACACCATCTGTGGATTCCAACACCTTCTTCATGCTGACACCTCCCAGACCCACATCTCCACCACTGAATCCACTCTAGAGCCCCAACTGGAATCCACTGAACCATTCCTCCCTAAGCTCTAGACAGCCCAAACCAATTTAATTACCCACAGCCATCCTTGAATACCCGACTCACAGTAAAAAAAACCATTCTCTATCTAAATAATAGGCAGCACCATCCATACACTTGTGGCCAGAAATCTGGGAGAACACCTCATTTTCTTCCTCTCCCTCCAGTCCCACATCTCAGCAGCTACCCGTCATGGGTTTCCTGCATACAACATCTGTCAGGTCTAAGCTGCCTCTTCACTCCCTCTGCATCATTTTTCACTCAAGCCACAGCAAGGAGCCTCCTAACTGGACATGGTGCCGCCACTCTTCCAACCCATCTTCTCTCTCGTGACCACAGCAATCTTTCTTAAATGTCTATCTGATCGTTTCATTCCCTTCCTGAATGCCCTGCCCACAGCCTACATGATAAAGTCCAGATTCCAGAGCCTGCAAGGCCCTTCTTCCTCTTCCTCCCAGCTTCCCAGCCTGTCACTCACCTCGTGCACACACTGTGTACGGTGACAACGTACCACTTCAGTTCCCCAAGTGTACCGGGCGTGCATAACCCCTTTGTGCCTACACCTGCCATTCCCTCTACCTGGAATGTCAGTGCTTCACCATGTTCCTTGTCTGCCTCTAATATGAGACTATGAGTTGCTCCAAAGCAGGAATTTTAGTCATTTTCATATTTTGATTATAATATGGCATAGTACTATACAGCTGGTACACGAATGGAAATCAAACATGCTTATTTGGTGTATGAATACCAAAGCAAAAACAATAAATATTAGCAAACTGAATCCAGCAGCGTATTTTTTAAAATGCATTGTGACCAAGTAAAGTTTATTATGGGAATGCAAGGATGGTTCACTAGTAGGAAATCAATGCTAATAATTCACAATATTAATAGATCTAATGAGAAAAAATCCCATAATTTTCTCTCTAAATACTGAAAAGACATTTGGCAAAATATAAAACCCATTCCTGATAAAAACATTAAATAAATAAGAATTGATGGATACTTCCTTAACTTAATATACAGAGAACTTAGTCCAAAAGCTAACACCTTAATGGTAAAAAAAAACTATACATATGTCCACTATATCACTATTATTAATATTTAACATTGTAAAGTATTAACCAATGTAACAAACAAGAGAAAGCAATTAGAGGCATAAAAATAGCAAAGGAAGAGAGTAATGATATCTGTATTTGAAGAAGATAAATTTTTTTGAAAACCCAAGGGTACCAATTTTTAAAAATCAATGAATATATTAGTAGAATTTAATAAGGCAATAGGATTTAAAATTAATATGTAAATCAATATCCTTCACATATATAAATAAGTATCAATTAGAAGAGATAAAGGAAGTGAAGATTCCATTTCTAATAGCAACAATATAATACCTCAGATAAATTTAACAAGAAATGTCCAAAGCCTATATTAGGAAACCTTTAAAAATTGCTGAAAAGTAGGCTTGTTCAAATGGAAAAGCATTCCATGTTCTTGGGAAAGATTCAATGTCATAAAGATATCAACTATTCCCCCAGGTTAATATATAAATTTAACACAGTGCCAACTAAAAAAATTTTTTTTGGAATTAGGCAAGTTGATTCTAAAGTTCATATGGAAAAACAGTCAGGAAAGAAAAACCAGGAAACTCCTAGAAAAGAAAGGCATTGTCTGAAGGAGAGATGGCTAGCACTACCAAACATTAAAATATGCTACAAAGCTTCTATAATTAAACTAATGTGGAACTGGTACATCAAGAGACAGATAAATATAACATAATATAAGATGTAGTAATAAACCCAAATTCAGCTAAAAATTTGGTATATGACAATGGTGGTATCTTAAATCAATGGGGGAAAGATAGATGTTTTAATAAAGAGTTTGGGGATAACTGGATAGACACTCAGAAAATGATAAAATTGGCCAGGTGCATCAGCTGATGCCTATAATCCCAGCACTTTGGGAAGTCAAGGCAGGAGGATCAATTGAGACCAGGAGTTCACGATCGGCCTGGGCAACATAGGGAGATCCCACCTCTACAAAAAATAAAATATTGGCTGGAAAAAAAGATTTTTTTAATTTAAAAAATAGTTTTAAAAATTAGCCGGGTATGGGGGCAAGCACCTGTAGTCCCAGCTACTCAGGAGGCTGAGGCCGAAGTTTGAGGTTACAGTGAGCTATGATTACGCCACTCCACTCCAGCCTGGGTGGCAGAACCAGACTCTTTCTCTGAAAAAATTAATTAAGATTTTTTTTTAAAAAAAGAAAAAGATAAAATTGATGTATACTTTTCACTGTACACCAAAAGAATCTCTCAATGGATCAAATATCTAAATATTAAAGAGGACCCTATATAAATACTGGAAGAATACTGGGTCCATTCCTTTAAAATCCAGAAGTGGTGAACAGACATCTCTCTAACAGTGATTCAAAATCCAATTTTCTTACATGGATTCTAGAGTAGTTCCAAAGGCCATGGTAAATAGATGAGGGATACAAACTGATTTGATATTTTGATAAATATTTCAAAAGTAACTTAGGAATATAGATGTATCCCCAGTCCTGTTGCACCTCTACAAATGTACTTTAAAATAAGATATTTCTGATCTGCACATATTAGTAGGAAAGATCGTTTGTGAGCCCATTCTAAACAGTGCTCCTTTGCCATAATAAGACCATGTAGAAAGTTAAAAAAAAGGAAAAAAAACTGATTATGAACAGCTTGTGACTCTAGACAATGGTAAAAAGGGCCAGGTGCAGTGGCTCACACCTGTAATCCTAGCACTCTGGGAGGCTGAAGCGGGAGGATCACTTGAGCTCAGGAGTTCGAGACCAGCCTGAGCAAGAGTGAGACCCCATCTGTACTAAAAATAGAAAAAATTAGCTGAGTGTGGTGGTGTGCCCCTGTAGTCCCAGCTACTCAGGAGGCTGAGGAGGAGGATCGCTTAGCTCAGGAGTTTGAGGTTGCTGTGAGCTAGGCTGATGCCATGGCATTTGCTCAGGCAACAGAGTGAGACTCTGTCTCAAAAAAAAAAAAAAAGATAGTGGTAAAAAGGAAAGTAGTTTTGTATTCCCGAAAAGAAACCAGGAACCCTCACAGACACCATCCAATTTGCAATCTTTTCAAGGACAGAAGAGAGTAGAAGTCTGGCAGCCCTGCTCATATGGCACTGAAATGTCCAGCTAAAGAACTCTTCCTCTCAGAGGGTCAGGACAGGAGCCTCGGGGAGGGTTTTCTGTTCGGGAAGGGCAGACAACAGTGTCTCAACTAACTGAATATAAATATAAGGAACTTCCTTCCCCCCCATTACATTCCACCCAAGAAAATTACTCAACTCAGAACCTGACAGTCACGTAATTCCCCCCCCACCCCCCGACGTCCCCAATCCCCAGAAGTGAAGTTACGATCTGTGAGCCCAGGAAAAATAATAACATTCTCAAGTAGGGTCTCTCAGTCAGTTCTACCAATAGTGACTTCCTACCAGATTTGGGGGGAAAGTATGCTTTGATATCTCTGTTCCTTGTATCTTTTTTCATGCCTCCTTTTGGGATCTTAACCACTTCAACCACCTGGAAGGCCAGGATAAAGAAAAGAAGTCATATTTATCTTCATTTTGCTATACGAGATTTTATGTGTGCAGGTGTGTGTGTGTCTTAGTACCATAGTTTCTGGCACGTAAGGACAGTAACTGTTAGTCATTTGCTATCATATTACCATCACCATTATTATTAGATGATGAATGGTACGATCTGTAATATAATGCTAAAGAGCAACTGATGTTGCCTAAATTTTAATTGACTTAATCCTTCCAAATGTTGACAAACTACCAGCCTCAGCCATTTAAAAATCACATTTCTAATGCAATAATCCTATCTACAATGAGTGTGAAAGAAATTATTATAGGCCAGGGATTTTTTTCAAAGTGAATTAAATCACTATAAAAACTGACCATGTTGGTTTACAATTAAAAGTCTGGTAGAAGGAAATGCCATTATTCCATAGCTTGCTAAGCCTTAAAGAAAAGATTACCGCTCACATATCTTGACTGGGAATGTTTTTATAAACTCCTAAAGTGTTTCAGAAATCTTTTAATGATAAATGCTGCAGGACTTTTGCATGACTGATATTATCTACTAGCTGTTCCTTTATCTAAAATATTTCTGAAATGGGAAAGACTCAAATGAAGCTTTTTGAGAATAGCCATGTGTTCTCAGAAGAGGAGATTTCAGCTAGAATTCCCTCTTAATAAGTATTTAAAATGCAATGTGTGCTTTATCTATAAATTGTTTTACGATTGCTTTGAGAAGACCTTTTGAGTAGAGTTATTTTTTCATATCCCTCTTCTGGAGCTGGCAAAATACAGAAATATGTGTGTGGGGATATATATATCTATCCCCAAGTCTAGACTTACTTGGGCTCTGGCTATTTAGAGCCCACGTTTGGTGCTTTTAACCTCTGTGATGCATTCCTTTCTTCCATCTCTGTGACTCCTGGCCACTCTTCTCAGTATGCCTGCCTAACCTTCCTGATATTTCTGGGGCATAAATGGACTCAGGATACGTGACTGAGAAAAAATCAGATAGCAACATAGTTCTGAACTCTTTTTTTACATAAAAGAAGATTTTCTTTTATTGATATGGAAATGAACAGATGTCTGATAACCTTTTGCCAACCTGAAGCATTTCTGTTTACTCCAGAGAATTTCTTTGGGCTGATGTTTCGTAGGACTTACCCAGTCAATTCAAAAGTTCTATCACAGATATCAGAATGATCTTGGCTAGCCCAAAAATGAGAGATTCATTTCTTATTTCTGGCTTGGTGCCTCGACTGTCTATAAAACAGGAAAGACACTCTTGCCACTGGACATGAAATGGTTTTATATTTACACACTGGAACACTACAATGGGTGAAAAGACTGTTCTCATTTAAAATCCCAACACCTCACACATCCACACTGTTTTATCTGACCGCTTCCACTCACCAGCACCAGAAGAGAAATGATATAAATCAGTAAGTACTTTTTTACTGACTGAGGTAATAAAAGTCAATCAAGGTGTTTTACAATCTGCCACTAGGCACAAATCTCTACTCGCCCAGGTAAGCTGCTGTTGGAAAGGATGAATCCAGAGCAACAGTAACAGAATCACATGAGCCCACAGTTGTCGTGTCTGCATTCCAGTCTTGAAATAGCCAACAACAAACTGTTTTATTACTAAATCTGCCTCCACTGTCAATCTCTTTCTAGAAAACTCAACCTCAATGCATGGAAAACCAAAGCCATTATCATTCTTCCTTCTGAGCTCCATCCAGTCCTTTGTCTCCTCCTATTTCCTGCCTCAGCCAACACTATCACCACCCATCTGCTTACATCCAAGTCATGTCACCTTCTGCCATGAAGCTCTGTACTCCTGCGGCCACATGACTACTGAGAGTGCTCACATAGGGCTCTGACTCTCAGGCCACCAGAGACAGTCACTAGCTCCTGGGACCAACCAGATATCTCTGCACCGGCTCTCTAGCGCTTTGCCTCCCTCCTTAACCAACTGTCCTGAAGACACAACTGGGGGAATTCACTGGGGTGTGCTACCTCCCAGTGGGCTTAGTGTGAGAACTCATATGGCAGTACGATATTTGGGAAATGTACGAATGAAATTACAATCTGACATTAGTAATGTTTTTTAAGAAAAATCTTAAATTCTGTAAACATAAATCTAACAGAATCTTATCTAATTAATAATCATCAACCTTCATATCTTTCTTAAAGAATGGAAATGCTTTTCAAACTTTACCTTAGATAATTTTTACAACATTCTAACAATCCGAATCATTTTTTTCTTAGCATACGAATGGGAAAGTTAAAAAGTAGAGAGGAAAACTGGTTTACTCAAAGTCACAAAGGAAATCTGTAGTGGAGAAATAACTAAAACCAAATCCATCCTAAAAAATTTCCTGGATGTACTATTCTGCTTCTGACTTTCAAATACCTACCTAGGAGACTTTTGCTATGACCTAGTAGAATTTAATACTCTATTCAAGAAAATATTCCCCAAATGCAGTTAAGCATCTTAAGTGAATTACAAAGATGACTTTTGATAATTACCCCTCAAAAACATGTCTTTATCTTCCAGACTTTTACTCTCCAGGGCAAACTACATATTGGAGTCACAATAACATCTCTTGTTCTAAGGAAATGTAACTCCTTCTATGCCTGAGGGCTACAAAGGTCCACAATTTGCTCATAAATCCAGCTCTGGGAAGAAAGGCCTATCATCCAGTTATATGGCCTTCCATCCATGGTATGCCAGAGAACACAGCAACTGTTTGGTTAAAATGTTGCAAACCTTAAAGGTATGATAGAAATTATACTTAATTGGAGGGTACAAATGTTTAAAATATACACATATAGACACACACACCTAAAATTATTATTCCCAAATACATGCAGAAGATTTCTAGTTAAAATTGAGGCCCCAAACTTCATTACTAACAATGAGCTAATCCAAAGCACCCTGGCTACATCCTGTACACTCCCCTGTGCCAAATGTCATGCTTCATCGTGCTGCTTCACATATGAAACTCAGGCAACCGTGCACTGTGTGATATTCCTGTGTGTACTTAAATGATCCCCTGTGACTGTCCCCATGACTGACATCTCTTCCCTAGATGTCCTTGGATCACTGTAAGTCACTGTAGAGCATTAAGGTTCAGCAGATTCAATGCGTCTTCTGCAGTCATCACCTCACTCTGACAATATAGTCAGTTTCCCAACTTTGCTTTTATTTCACCAGGTAAATAAAATTGGCATATACATTGAGTTCCCTCCTATAACACTGAATGAATTTTCCAGGCTGCTTCAACAAAAACAAAATTCCAGTTTGTCACGTTGTAACTTCATAAAACATGATGGGATGCATTTAAGTTTCAACACTTGTTTCTTCTTCCTGTAGATTTTCCTTCTTTTCCTCCATTTTAATGAAAAGAATAAATTTTATTTACCTTTGCACATAAGGAGCACTCAAACAACAACACAAAGAACCTATTATAAGAATGGGTCCTTGAAAATGGCCTAAAATAATTTGGTAGGCTACAACTTATTGTGACTGCCAAATATCAGTTGCTACATCTTTAAGAACCAAGTTTCCTCAAATCTTTACCAGTTGGGTCCACTACCATTACACAATCTCACAGCATCCCGTGTTCCCTTCGCAAATGTGAATAAATTATGAACTGTGCATTTTGTGGTTAATGTTTGTGTTCTCCATTAGAATGTAAGTTCCATGTGGACAAGGGCTGAATGTACCTGTTATTTTCATTGCTGTGTCTGCCACAGTGCCTTGAGTGGGGTAGGAAATCATTGGATATTGATAGATGATGAAAACAACAAATAAATCTGTGAGTGTTAAAAGGTGTTAAATCTGAAGGTGTAACATGCAAGAGCAAAATAAGTTTTTTGATTCCCTAAGATTTATTCTTGGGATGTCCTAACAGATCAAACTACAAGAATGCCATGGTGACAACAATCTATGAGTTAATTATTCTTGAGATAAGTTCTGTATTCATAAAACCAACTCTCCTGGTGGTAATTTTCCCCATTTTAAATATTATGGCACCTGAGGATATTTGTTTAATTTAACTCTTCATATGAAAACATCAACGTGTGTGTTTGGATAAGCAAAAGGGGCAAATAGATGCAGTTATTCATAAACTCCACTACTCAAAACCACAATATTTCATTTCCAAAGTCACAGAAATATAAACCGAAAAATACCATTGAACAAACAGTGTCAGAAACCTCCACAACAATCCACTCTGTTTTCTTGATATTGTTCAATAACCACTGATAAAAACTCTTTGAAGTGGAAGAGTAAATATTATCATTTGATAGTACTTGGGCCCAACAGTGCAAATACAATTGCATTGTGTTACACTCTGGGGGCTCCGGCCAGTCACACACCGCTGGCAGGGTTGCTATGGAGGAACCAATGCGCTTAGTGCAGCAGCAGGCCAGGAGGCAGCACTGCTCGGAGGAGGTACCCACCTCTTAATCTTCCTCGGCTAGACAAACAGAATGTTAGGGGAAAAAATGCTGGCTTTCACGTATGTGTTTCTGTTTCTGCAATCCTGGGAAGGAAGGACCACGAATAGGCAAAGGGAAACGCCAACTCCCAAGTATCCGCTTGGTTTTACAGCTCCCAGCGACATTTGTGTAAAGGATCGCAGGTGGGGGTGGGTAAAAATCTAATGAGCGGCCTGCAGTCCCGAATGGGGAATGGGGACCTGGCAGCAGGACAAACCACCTGGAGGCATCCCCCATGGACCCTGAGGCCTGAAGCCGCGGGCGCTCCCATCGCCCCTGCCCCAGGGCGGCCTGGCTAAGGAAGACCCGTGGGGTCGCCCTCGCGGGCCAGAGCCCCCTGGGGTGTGCAGCAAACCCCAGCGCCGCCAGGACCCCACGGGCGGCGGCGGGGCGCGCGGTCGCGGCGGGCTGGGCAGCTGCCGTCCCCTGCAGAGCCGCCAGAACCTGGGCCGCTGCCTGCCCGGCGCCTCCCCTGCTCTGGGGCCGCCCTCCCGGCCCGCTCCGCCGCGGCGCTCACCTTGCCGGGGAAGGGCCCGGGGAGAAGTAGCTTCAGAGCCTGCCTCTTCAGCTCCACCAGGCGGGCGTTGCAGTTCTCGCACCAGACGCCGCGGTCCGAGCCGGGGGAGGAGCCGCCGCCGCTGCCCGAGCCGGGAGACCCGGTGCCGAAGCCCGGCGAGCCGCCCAGGGAGCCCGGCGAGCTGGTGCCGATGCCCGGGGAGGCGGGGCCCGGAGAGCCCGTGAAGGAGCTCGGGGACGAGGTGCCAGAGCCGGGGGACGGGGTCCCCGACGAGCCGAGCGCTGAGCCCGCGCCCTCGGGGGTGGGCCGGCTCCCGGCGCGCGACTCCTCGTACGCTTTCCTGTACCAGCTCTCGGGGGAGAAGGGCGCCGCTGGGGGCTTGGTGGGCGAGCAGACTTCATTCACCTACGGGGGGAGACACGCCGGTGTCAGGGGCCGCAGGGCGGCCGGCTCCCGCGCCTCCGAACTGGGCTGGGATGTGGGCACCCGCCCGCCCGCCCGCGGGGGAATCCGCGCGCCACCAAGGGTCTGGCCGAACGCCCATTCCGGACCGCTCCAACCCCTGCGGCCAAATCGCCCTCCATCTGTCTCGTTAATTGTCCTTAAGTGAGTCCCCACCTCCCGGGTGACCCCTGCGCCGGTTCCCGGGAGCCGGTGGACTCCTCGAGTCAGGAGGAAAAGGCTGCTCCGGCGTTTTCAGCGGTTTCTGCAGGGGGGACCCATAGATTCAGCGCCCAGCACTTTTGAGCCCAGCATCCACCCCGGCAAGAGCCCAGGTACAAGATCCTGGAAGATTCTTTCCCGGGAGACCTGGGATTTCAGGATTTTTATTCATTCGGGGTACAGCCCTCCGGATCCTGCAGGTAAATGAAAGGGTCTCCCAGCTCCAGGGAAACGATCTGAGGAATGGCAGAGCATTCACGGTAAACCCTCCCCTTTGGCTGAACTCTGCCTAGAAGAACTCTGCCTACAAGTGCAGGAATGCTGCAAAAGTTATGGGTGCGGAGAAGGGAAGGAACAAGAGGACTTAAAAAAATTCCGAGAGCAAGGCGAGTGTGCGGGAGTCCCCGCGGCAGATCCGCCTCCGCGCACGCACAGCCCCGCCGGCCGGCGGAGGCACCTCTGCAGCGGGAGCACAGCTCGGACCGCGCGCCGGCGGCCGGCTCCGCGGGGCTGCCCGGCCCAGGCTGCACGTTCCCGGGAAAAGGGGGGTCCCGGCCGACATGGCTCTGGCAACGCATCTCCGCATTGTGCCCGTCACAACTTACCCCGTATTTCTTGCCCCTGGTGGACACCGCAAGCCTCTCTTTATTCCCAGCTACCGAATTCATGGTGGCTTTTCCAGAGGAGAGTGTCTCAATATTCCACCAACGCTACATCCAAAAGGTCTTCCAACCCAGAAGCTTCCCCCCGTTGTAGGGGGCTGTCCCTTGGCCCTCAAGTCAAGGTTTCTTAACGGAGGGGAGGAGGAGGGAGCTAAAAGCAAATGGACCCCAGAAGTAACAGCACCAATTTGCAGAGGGTTGGGGTAGCTGGTATATTCTTCTCTTCAAATAATGCTTTTCCTCATCCTCTTCTGCCTCTTCCAGTCGCACGTTCTCTTTTCACAGTCACATCCAGATTATTGGCGTTTTCCTCAGCCAAGTAAGTCCGTTCTCCGCCACGCGGGAAGAGAGGAATACAATCGGGGCACACGGCAGCTGCAGGGAAGGTGGGCGAGCCCCTGCCGAGCGAGCCGGCTGTGGGAACTTGTCTCCTTCACCGAGCTTGGTAACTGAGTTCAAAGAAATTCTCCCAAAATATAAAGATCCCGACTCGGGGAGGAGCCTCGGCGTGTCGCCGAGCCAATATCCGCCGGCCCGTTTCGCCTGACAGTTGCGCGAGAGCAGGGAGAGGGGCGGCTCTGCGCGGCCCGGGAGCCGTCCGCGGTCAGGGCGCGCGTGTGCGCCCGGGCGCAGCGCGGAGCCTGGAGACTCGCGGCCCCGCCGCCTGGCTGCCACCGCTGCGCCGACCGGGCTCCATTTTATGTTGCTGCGCTCCTGCCTGACAGCGAGGCCGAGGGCCGGGGTGGGGGCGGGGACCGTAAATCTCGCTCCTTGCGGGGAAGTTACTGGCGAGTGGCCCGTGTTCGGGGGTTTAATGAAACGCCGCGGCGCGAGCCTGGAGCTGAGGGCCGGCGCGGCGCGAGCGCGGCCGGACGGAAATGCGGCGCCCGAGCCTCCCCCGCCCCCAAGTTCTTTCTCTTCCTGGCGAGGCTTGCAGGTCTGCCTTTGAAACGCCGTGTAAAAGGGACTGAGTCACAAACAAGTCCACAAACATGCCGGGTCCTCCCCCCGCCCTTTGTTCTCCGAGACCTGCCCTGCAAACCTTTTCTGGAATTGCCCTACCAACCTCCGGCCGGCCGGGGGCCACTCTCCCCGACCACAGCTGGAGGAGTGGGGGCCTTTGACCCCCAATCTGAGACGTGCTAAGCTGCCCAGGGCTGGGACAGGTGAGCCCGGGGACCCAGCGGGCCGCTGCCGGGCAGGGGAAACTGAGGGATTCGCCACGCCGCACACGCGCAGCACGGACGGAGCGGGCCTGGAGAAGGGGGTGTGGCGCGAGCCGGCCTTGGCCTCTCCTTGCGGGGGGTCGGTCCCCTCGCCTCAGCTCCGCCCTTTTCTTCCCGCGGGTGGGTCTCGCGGGGTCTCCCGAGCACCTAGTCATCGCCCCTCTCCTATCCCCCGCCCCCACCCCCAGCGCTGCGCCCAGGAGCGCAGGACGCCGGCTTATTCCGGGCTCCACACGTGGCTGCTCCGGGGTGTCATTTTTCATTTCCCGGGAGGACATTTCTTCTGGTGAGCCGGTAGGTCTGTTTGGTTGTGACCTTTAATTAACACCCCGCGAGACGCCGCCCGAAGGACTAGCCTGGCGCGGGGATCACGTGAGGTGTAATGGTATCTCCGCACCCGCGGAGACCGGCCTGGGTGGGGGGAGCGGGGGCGTGAAGGACCCTTAGCGTGTTCTGGTCGCTGGCTTCCTTCTGCGGTACGCACGAGGCACCAGGGGGCAAGAAGACAATAATTTTGGGCGCTGAAACCCTGGGGCAACGCCCGCCCCCCCGCGGAAAATTCCTCCTTTGCCTTCCCCCCACCCCGCCGCAGCCCGTGCGTGGGAATATTTCACAGCCACCAACGCGAGGTGAAAAGGTCAAAATGAAGATGTCGAGAGCAGTGTGGAAGTTGCCATTACGTTCCTACTTCCAATTTAAAAGCGTTCATATCAATAGAGGACCCCAGGGAGACAGGTACGCCTCCACGCGCCGGCTCCCCGCATCGTGCTCCGCGTAGGTGCTCTGGGAAATACCCTGCCATTAGCCACGCGCCGCTTATCAGCCAAAAAGCGGCGTGTGGCCAGGTGAAGTGGACGAGCCCGTGAAGCCGCGGGTGGGGAATGTGGGGTGTCGAGGTGGAGTATTGGGGAGCTGCGCGATGCACCTTGGAGACGGAGGAGCCCAGTGCTGATCTGATTTGCATCCCAAAGTGGCTGGAGCCCCGGAGCGTGTTTAGTGAGCTTAGAGCGCCCTCTGTTGATCAAAGTTTAGAACCGGAGGCTCCTCGAGAGTTTGATTTGAGGCTTTTTAAAATTGATGGAAAATGTCTATCCATCCAGTGACATGCAAAAATTTTAAGTGTACAGTTCTATAAATTTTGATAAATTTATGTTTCCGGTATCCTGCCATCTCAATCAAGATATAAATTCCTGGCCGGGCGCGGTGGCTCACGCCTGTAATCCTAGCACTCTGGGAGGCCGAGGTGGGAGGATCCTTTCAGCTCAGGAGTTGGAGACCAGCCTGAGCAAGAGCGAGACCCCGTCTCTACTAAAGATAGAAAGAAATTAGCTGGACAACTAAAAATATATAGAAAAAATTAGCCAGGCATGGTGGCGCATACCTGTAGTCCCAGCTACTCGGGAAGCTGAGGCAGGAGGATCGCTTGAGCCCAGGAGTTTGAGGTTGCTGTGAGCTAGGCTGACGCCACGGCACTCTAGCCCGGGCAACACAGTGAGACTCTGTCTCAAAAAATAAAAAAAAAAATTAAATTAAATTTAAAAAAAAGATATAAATTTCTCTCACTCCAGAAAGTTCTCTCCTGCCTTTTCCCAGGCAATCACCTACCCCTCATAAGCGGCCACGATTCTGATTTCCATCACTGTAGGTTAGTTTTGACTGATATTTAGTTTTTTAATTTACAGAGTCCATACAATATGCACTCCTTTGTATTTGCCCTTTTTTTGGCTTAGTGTAGGTTTTTGAGTTTCATGTTATTGCTAGCACAGGTCTGTTTTCTATTTGTACTCTCTGGGAAGTTTGAGGGGAGATTTTGTTATTGGGTTGATTGAGTTTTTTTAGAGACAGGATCTTGCTCTGTTGCTCTGGCTGGAGTGCAGCGGCGTGATCATAGCTCACTGCAACCTGGACCTCCTGGGCTCAAAGGATCCTGCCTCAGCCTCCGGTGGAGCTGGGAGTACAGGTGTACTCTGTTTTTCATCCTTCCGTTTCTCTTGCCTTCCTTTTGTTAAGTGATTTTTTTTTTTTGCTATTCTACTTTTATATCTTTATTGGCTTTTTAACTCTAATGATTTTAATATGCATCTTTAACATATCATGGGCTTCTAGAGAGTTAACATTGTGACACTTCGCCTAAAATATAAACTTGCAACTATGCCATTTTACCTCCCTCGTGCTACTATTTTGATATATTTATATATTTGATACATTGTAAGACCCATAATACATTCTCATCAATTTTATTTTAAACGATCTGTCATCTTTCAGTGAAACTAGAAAATTTTTTTTAAGTTTTTTTTATATTTACTCAGTTTTACCATTTCTGGGACTCTTCATTTTTTTCTATAGAGCCAAGTTTCCAACTGGGTCATTTCCTTTAGCATTTCTTATAGTGAGCGTTTCCTGGGAACAAAATTATCTCAGATTCTGCTCATTCAAAAATGTCTTCGTTTCACTTTTGTGTTTGAATAATATTACATAATGGTTAACTGATGTAGAATTCTTGGTTGACAGTTATTTTTCTTTCAGCCCTTTAAGAATGTCAGTCATTGCCTCTGGCTGTCCTTGTTTCTGATTAGAGGTCCGCAGTAATTCTTATGGACAGTCCCTTGTCTGTAATGTGCCCTTTTCTCTGGGTTGTTTGATGATTTTCTCTTTACCTTCGGTTTTCCTTCAGTAATTTGACTATGATGTTCCTGGATGTGATTCTTTTGTGTTTATCCTGTTTAGGGTTTCCTAAATTTCTAGAATCTATAAGTTTTTCACCAAATTTGGAAAATTTTCAGCTACTATTTATTCAGATATTTTTTCTGCCCCATTCTCTCCCTTTCCTTCTGGGACTTCAAGTACACGTTTGTTATTATGCTGTATGTTATTAATAGTGTCCCATACGTTACTAAAGCTGTTTTCATTATTTCAATTTTTACCTATCTACTATAAAGACTGAATACTTTCTACTGATCCTTTATTAAATTCACCAACCCTTGCTTCGGCTGTTTCCAATTTGCTGTTAAGCCTATCCAGTGAATTTTTCATTTCAGATATTGTGTATGTATGTGTGCATATTTCCATTTCTCTGCTTCCTTTCCTTTAAATCCTTGAACATAGTTATAATAGCAGTTCTAAAGCTCTTGTCTGAATTTCAAACTCTGCCTCATTTCGGAGTCACTTTCTATTAACTGATTTTTCTGCTGACTCCAAAAATCACATTTTCCTATTTCTTTTCATATACAGTAAATTTTAACTGTGTGCTGCATATTGTGTTAATAGATGTTACATTGTAGAGACACTGGATTCTGTTATCTTCCCTGAAGAGTATTGATTGTTCTAGCAGATCACCTTGAACTTGGGGAGGCTTCATTTTATGCTTTGTTAGACTGATTCTATTTCATTTTTTCCCTGAGATCTAAGACAAACCCCTTAGTCCTGGGACTTATTCTTTATCCCTAAGGTGAGGTTTCAGTGGAAAGCCTAACAGGTTTGCCAGGCCCCTGTAACTTGGGACTCAAACCCCAAGCTCTGCTCCCCTGCAGTTGGCAGCAGCTAAAATCTCTGCTCAATTCTTTAGCCTAGGCGCTGCTTTCCCTGAACTTCTTGCACTTCGGTATATTCAGAGTTCAACATATCAGCCAAAGATTTGAAGGAAATTTAATGCGGATTTCAAGGCTGCCTCACTCTGGCTCTTTGCTTTCCAGGATCTTCCTCCTCCCTTCCCAGCTACTCTGACAGCCCTGAACCCCACCATGCAATGCATCAGACGAGTAAGACTGGCCTTCTGCTTGCGTTCTAGCCACTATGCTCTGCAGTGTCTAGAATCCTCGAATCCCTTCCAGTCTCTGCCTGCTTTGGGCCCTTCTCCAGTGCCCTTAAATAGGTTTGTTGTTGTTGTTTTTGTTGTCCAGTTAATGAGAATTTTCTTTGCGAAATTGAATGTAATATAGAAAGTACTCCCTAATTCTAGTTTTAGTGGTGGCTTTTTCAAATCTACCTTGGGCCTTCAGAATTTCTATAGTTTCAAAGGTTTTTTTTCTGTGAGTTAGCATCCTATAGTGGCTAGCTGTAACTTTATTTCCTATTAGACTGGGAAATTCCAATGATGTAACTGAAACCTTCGTTGATAGGTAGGTAGATAGGTGATATAGATTATAAATAGAGAAGTATTTCTCATTTCTTCACATGCAAGGATTTTAGCAGCATTACCTCAAGATTTAGGTGAAGAAAAACCATTCATTTTAAGAATGAAAAAATTCAAAAAAAAATTTTTTTAATAATAAAAAATAAAAAGAATGAAAAAATTAGGCCAGGTGTGGTGGCTCACACCTGTAATCCCAGCACTTTGGGAGGCCAAGGTGGGAGGATCACTTGAGGCCAGGAGTTCAAGACCAGCCTGGGTAACATAGCAAGATCCCATCTCTGCAAAAAGTTTTTAAAAATTAAAAAATAATTAGGTGGACATTGTAGCATGTGCTTGTAGTCCCAGCTACTCAGGAAGCTGAGGTGGGAGGATTGCTTAAGCCCGGGAGTTCAAAGTTATAGTGAGCCAACCTGGGTGACAGAGCAGAGCAAACCCCATCTCTAAAAAAGAAAAAAGGTGGGACGTGGTGGCTCACACCTGTAATCCTTGCACCCTGGGAGGCCAAGGTAGGAGAATCGCTTGAGCTCAGGAATTCAAGACTAGCCTGAGCAAGAGCAAGCCACTGTCTCTACAAAAAAATAGAAAAATTAGCCAGTTATGGTAGCATGTACACCTGTAGTCCCAGCTACTCGGGAAGCTGAGGCAGGAGAATCATTTGAGCCCAGGAGTTAGAGGTTGCCATGAGCTATGATGACACCACTGCACTCTAACTGGGTGATGGAGCAAGATTCTGTTAGGAAAAAAAAAGAATAAATGAATGAAAAAATTATTTATTGGCTTCTAAAAGCCCAGAGCTTCTAAGAATACCAATTTATTGATACTCCTGGATAAGAAACAGTATCTCTCTGGTCTCTCTGGTATATCCATGAATATAAAAAATAGTTAATGTCCATTGCCTGGATAAGAATGAAATTCTTACTCCATATTGCTTGTTGCTTAATTATGAAATGGACTTCACTTCTTTGGCAATGTTTCATGGAACTTCTACATTTTCGGAGAATGCAATTTAGCATCCCCCATTATTTGTACCTCAGAGGTTAACAGCTGGTAAGTTTTATAGCTGAAACATATTACATCATTGTGTTTGACATTCTAAAAGTATAAATCGGAAATAAAAAACCAAAATCAGGCTGGCAACTTCTAATTGCTAAGCCGAATGCAGAATATAGCAGATTCCACTCCTCTTTAATATTTTTCTTTGGAAATAATTTCCATACAGCTCAGGCACCAACGTGCCAACGAAGCCAGTGCAGTGCATGTGCTAGAAGCGGCTGTGTTTCTCCTTGAAAGATGATTAAAGCAGCATACACTGGCCATGTGGTATCTCGATGAATATGCAGACAATATTTGCATATGATCTACTGGTGTTCTGGGACCATATGATCATGCTTGGGCTGCCAAAGAGTCAGAAGTAAGCTGATAACTTTAATCTGTGTGCTTGGTCACTGTGGTAGAGGAAGGTTATTATCCTGCAAGCTGAACAGGGCTTTCCACTCTTGGAATCTCATTTCAATCGTTTTATCCTTATAAATTCCTTTCATGCTAGATTCCAAGTCTTGATTTCAGAATAATGGCCAAAAAACATATGAAAAAATGCTCAACATCTCTAATCATCAGGGAAATGCAAATCAAAACCACAATGAGATATCACTTATCTCCAGTGAGACTGGCCTTTATCAAAAAGACCCAAAACAACAAATGTT
>CAUYSK010111139.1:0-25315 GCA_963575035.1 Avahi laniger
TAATTGGACAACTAAAAATATATAGAAAAAATTAGCCGCGCATGGTGGCGCATGCCTGTAGTCCCAGCTACTCAGGAGGCTGAGGCAGGAGGATCGCTAGAGCCCAGGAGTTTGAGGTTGCTGTGAGCTAGGCTGATGCCATGGCACTCTAGCCTGGGCAACACAGTGAGACTCTGTCTCAAAAAAAAAAAAAAAAGAAAAAGAAATTTGGTGTCAGATAGCTCTGCATTCTAGTTCTTCTGCTTACTAATTCTGTGACCTTGGGCGAATTATCTCTACTCATTAGTAAAATAGTGTCTTCCTCAGTGGGTTGGGACAATTAAAGCCACCATTAGCTTTCATCTGGATTGTTTCGGTAGTTTTCTAGTTGGTCTGCCTGCTCCCACACTTTTCCCCATATAGTGTATTCCCCACACACAGCAGCCATGATGATCCTTTTAAAATGTATTAGTAGATTGTCTTTTTAATAAACAGTGCCAAAGTCAAAGTACGTTGACCCCTTACCAACATATACAAAAACCAAATTGAGATTTAAATGTAAAAGATAACACAGTAAAGCTTTTGGAAGGAAACATAGAAAAACAGATTTATAACCTTGGAGTAGGCAGAGATTTCTTTAAAAAATGCTAACCATAAAGGAGAAAATGGATAAATTGGCCTACATTAAAGTGAAGAATTTCTGTTTATCAAGAGACACTATTAAGAGAGTAAAAAGGCAACCTACAGAAGATATTCAGATAGATCCAGTGAAAGATCTTGAATCCAGAGTATATGATAAACTACAAATCAATAAATAAATGATGGGCAATCCAGCAGGAAAAAAATGAACAAAAGGCTTAAAATGGCCATTTCACTATAAAATATCCAAATGTCCCATAAACATGAACCCACTGTGACTCAGCAGTAGGAACTTGGCTGCTAAAATGTCTATTCAATCTTCCACTGCATTAATAATTATAGTCTCAACAAAAGAGGTAATCGTGCCACACAGATCTTCAATAGTTAGAACAGCTGAAACATTATATAATTTTCTTCACAGACAGCTTTATTTTACTTTTGGAAATACTGTTTTCTATGAGTTCTTAATCATAACAAGCTAAAATAATATATCTTTTTACTTTTATCCTTTGTTCCTAGGTCCCTTCACTGGGACCACACAGTGTAATGTCTGACTCTTTGTTGGTATGATAGCTCTGCAAGTCTTAAAAAGTACAGAGACTACACTTCTTCCAGATCCTGTCTTCTCTAGGCAAACATCCTGGTTCTTCTAGCTGATGTGGTTTTTAGATTCCTCACCATGCCTGCCTGCCTTTTGGCTTTTCAGCATTATTCTTAAGATGTGGGAGATACAAAGTGGAAAACATCATCAGTAGACCTCTTTTGTTGAGACTATTCATGTTCAAAGTAGTAGTGCTTTGGATGGGAATTAGACTACATAGCCTATGAAGCCCCATTAAAAACGAAATCTGTGATCCTGGGAAAGGTCATTTGGCCTAATTTGGTAATTCTCATTACCTCAGAAATGATAAAGAGATCCTATAATTCACCTGCCTTTCAAGGAGTTACCAAAATTGGACCTTAGTTTTTACTAAGTTTTTAAGTTTAGGAAAAAATCACTTGTGTAAAGTACAGGATAGAGTGATGTGGTTTAATAGCAGTTCAAGCTTTCAGAAAGCCTCATTTGTGCCCACAAGGCAGTATGACTATTTTTAAAAGCCAGTGTGTTCTTAACTGCACTTACGGAGTAATGAAATTCATGTGGGGTTGTAGGGGAGGGAGGATTTCCAAGTTTCTCTTCTTTTATGGTTTTTTACTTTTCCTTTTTTTTTTTCTTTTCCATTTCTGTGTTTTGCGTTGTTATCTTTCTACTCCCTTTTTCTTACGCTGATTAAGCCATCTAGTTACTTTTTAAAAAAAAATCAGTGAGCTGTCTTTCTGTAAGGTAAGAGAGAAGAACTCCTGAATGTTTGCTTCTTACTACATTAGAAACTCCCTGGACTTGCTGGATTCTCATTCTCTAGCCCTCTGGCAAAAGAGGTGTATCCAGCTCTAGCCTTACGGTTTACTCGGATGTTTGATCGACTTGTCCCAGTGAGTGCCTTTTCCTTTTATCCTCAAGACTAATTATTGTCATAGCCACGAGACAACATGATCTGGATCTAAATGAAAACTAAGTTGGCAGCTCTAAAACTGTGTGGGACAGAGTACAGTTTATCTGCCAGACCACCTTTGTTGAAAACATCACTCGCCTAAAAGGCTCAATTGTTCTCACTGAGGCCACCTACTCCAGAGATCCTCCTCCTGTGAAATGATGAGTAGTTTAATCTCTATCTTAGTATGACCAGAAGGTACATATTTCTCCATTAAAGTCAGAATAAAAGTCCACTTCCTGGTTCAGTGCGCCTTACAGAATTGTTGCAATCCCAGATATTCCGTATCCACTTATCTACCACCACCCATAATGCACCTAAGATGTGGACCTTGAGATACTTAACCTTGCTACAGAGAACTACTTTGGTCTAAATTTGCACACTGAAGAAAGGGTAAAACTGAACACCATTCTCAGTATGAATTGTGGCACCATCTAACTTTTGTATGTGTATTTTCTTAAAATGTATATACTATTAGATTTATCTCACTAAAAAACGCTAAATATCTAACAAACGCAGCACTGCTTGTAAAACTTGGTCTTCATCCTAGGCTGTAAGGATGAAGACCACTAGTTGACATATGCTGAGGGCAGAGGCTTGTATCTTACTCATCTCATAAACCCATTATCTATCAGAGTGACTAGTTGTATGTAATAGATGAAACTTAGGTTCTTCTGTCTAGTCAGTTCTTGAATATTTGTGATAGAGGTGGAGAGGAATGGGAATGTAGAACAGTGGCTGTCTACTCCCAGCTTCAGTTTGATTGCTGATTGTATCCTATGTGAAGAAAAAGTAAGTAAAATTATCTTCTGAACAGCTCTTTATAGGTTGTTAACATTAGTTTGTATTTTTGGAGCTTGGGTAAACAATGGAGAGTCGTAACCTAAAGTGTGTTAGTGGTAGAGAACAAGATGACTTAGAATTTTTTTTTTAATTCTGGGACTGTTTGTTTGGGTAATGCTGCTAAGAGTTTATGTGTGTTACACAACTAGGGAAAATAACTTCTTTTTTTTTTGTTGTTGTTGTTGTTGAGATAGAATCTCACTCTGTTGCCTGGACTAGAGTGCCATTAGCGTTAGCCTGGCTCACAGCAACCTCAGACTCCTCTGCCCAAGCGATCCTCCTGCATCAGCCTCCTGAGTTAGCTGGGACTACAGGCATGTGCCACCATGCCCAGCTATTTTTTTTCTATTTTTAGTAGAGATGAAGATCTCACTCTTGCTCAGGCTGGTCTCGAACTCCTGAGCTCAAGTGATTCTCCCGCCTCAGCCTCCCAGAGTGCCAGGATTACAAGCATGAGCCACCACACCCAGAGGCCCTCTTTCTTGAATAATTGTTTTAAATACTATTCAAATGAGTCAAAAGTATCTATGATTTCTTCAGCAGTTCTTAGTTTGGATCAGAAAATTCTGGCTCTGGTTAATTAAAGTAAACCACATAGATCTAACTACTTATAATACTTTTGCATATGAGATATATATCTGTAGATGTCTGATGGCTTAAGATACATATATGTATATACATATGTATCTTCCAATAATAGGTTATTCTACTAGAGGTGGGATTTTTTTTTTTTTTTTTTTAATAGAGGCAGGGTCTCACTCTGTCACCCAGGCTGAAGTGCAGTGGCACAATCATAGCTTACTGAAACCTCAAACTCCTGAGCTCAAGTGATCCTCCCACCTTCCAAGATGGTGGGATTACAGGCGTGAGCCACCATGCCTAGCCCAGAGTTGGGATTCTTAACCTGGAGTTCAGAGACTGCCAGAATAGAAAAAAAATCAGTGAGCTTGGATGGGAAAAAATTGTCAGCTTTATTTTTACCAATTTCTAAGTGTAACTTAGCATGTCTGTCAATATTTTTTATTTTTATTTTTTTTGAAACAGGGTTTCACTATGTTGCCCAGACTGGACTGGATCTCCTGGGCTCAAGTGATCCTCCTGCCTCAGCCTCCCAAGTAGGTGGGACTACAGGCATGTACCACCATGCCCAGCTACATGTCCTTCAATTTTGAATGAGGATAGCAAAATAGTTCTAACAGTACCCATAGTTTTTGTCACCAATAGAGCAGATATTTTCATATTATAATATAGTTGCAGATATATTAAACTATCATTTATGATTTGAAATTACCATTAATAGGCTTGCTGCTAGATATTATTATTTAATGTGTTGATAAATTACTATGTAGCAAATGTGGTTTCTTTGACATTGTGATGATTACATGTCAATTTACTTTATAACACTAAATATTTTGTTTTGTGCATTCCAAAACATTATTCTGAAAAGCTTGCCCAAGAGGCCCATGCCACATGTGCACACCTACATCCATACCTACCCACTCCCAACACAAAACTCCTGTACCAGAATATCCCATTAAATTCTTTGTAATAATTTTTTCATAGATGTTTCAAGGCAAATTAGGTATCCATTAAGTTACTGATAGTTCTTAAACTGTGTTCAGATGAAGTTTACCAGTTAAAATTGTCCATCTACTGCATTTATAATATTTATGTAAAAGTTAGCAGAAACCAGTGACATAGTAGCCAGAGATTTTTATTTGCCAGTTGCCTGAGATAAAATAAGGAAAATTATATGATTAATTTTAATTCATGAAAATAGTTCTTGTGAAAAGTAATTTTGAAAAATTAAAGATGAATGCCTTCTTAGTCTCAGATTGAGTAGACATTATTATATTTCAAGGGTACCCAAACATTTAAGTCCCTAAGAAAATAACTAGTTCCTAGTAAATGAAAGGTGAAATAAGAATGTATTTACACTTCAAAATCTCATTTGAATAGATTGTGTCATTTTGAAAATAAGCTATCAGCTTTCCATTTCAGAAACTTTTACTTTTTAATGTTTTCAGTTTATGTTAAATTAGTTTTCATTCTCTCTGAATTGAATATCCTTTGTGAAAGGGAAAGGAAATTTAGGAATTTTAATAGGCATAAGGAAAGTAAATTTAAAAGTTTACATTTTCTTAAACAGTCTGTCAAATGAATAACCTCCACAGAGATAATTGAGATTGTATTTAAAAACTATACTTTATTAAAAACAGAGCTAATGTTCATCTCTTACTTACCTTTTCCCTTTTTCCACTACAACATTTTTTTTAAAAAAGAGTTCTTAAATTTCAGTGAAAATATAGCAGACCTCAGGTTATTGCTTAGCTTTAAGTCTTTTTTTAATTTTTAGTTTTAATTGACAAATAATAGATGTATATTTATGGGGTACAATGTATTTTGATATATGTATACATACATTGTGGAAAGATTATATCATAGCTTTAATCTTACTGGTTGTTGAAACAATGTTTTCAGGAAGAGAAATTTGCAAGGTAGAAAGGGCCTGGTGAGTATTTCAACCACTAGTAAGTTGATAATATATTGTGGTAAATGACTAAAGCCACTGGTGTAATCTTTTTTTATTTTTGTGATTTTATGGCATTTGTTTAAATAATGTTAATGTAGGCTCCTATTCTATGCTGCCAAGTACATGAGACAGGGTTTGTTTTTAAATGCAACAGTTTCTTAAAATTAAAGACATGTACAGAGAATAGTTTTGAATATCTCATAAACTTGTTTAATTTATTTGATTAAAGAAGCAATATCACCAAACTGCAGGTATGGGTCATCCTTTATTTCTTTCCCAGCAAGTTCTTCTATGCCAGTCATTCTGAGTTGGTATTTCCTTCAGTTTCTTGCCATCTTCTTGGTTCAGGAGGGTTTTTGTTCCATTTTGATGAGGCACCAGGAGGGGTATGTGTCAGAATTGCAGGTGTACAGTCCTTTTATGGTTTCAGGAGGTGAGTGACCAAAGAGTAGAAGAATAGAGTACAAAACCTTGAAACATAACCTTGACTCTTACAAGCATTCTTGCTTGTAAAAGATACATCCTTAAAGAGTTATATTTTTTTCCTTCATGTAGATGCTTTGCAAATTAAAATTCTTTATCTAGGACATATTACTTTATGGTAGGAATGTGTGAAGTAAATAGACAGTAATTAACCTTTTCTTGTAAATCTGCATTGTTATGTATTTGTATTACTTCACCTGAACTATGTACTTCACCAGTAATAGCCAAGAGGTCTTTCTTAAAACACATGCTATAGTACCCTTAATGGACTCAGAAATTATATCCCTAATTGTTGAAGGATGTTTTAGTACCTAGCTTTATTATTACAAGGATTACTTTGCATATATAAATGGTTAATAGTTGCCAAATTTACAGTTGCAAGATTTCTACACCAGTTAGCCAGTGTAGCATGTATACTTTAATAAAAATGATACAATATTAGTCCATATGTTTCCAAGGTTTTTAAAAATTGTGCACACGTTAATAAACAATTTTGAGCATCCTATTGACGTGTAGATTTTTAAGTTAAACTATATTTTTATACAATCACAAGCTAATAACTCAATGTGTAGTAAATGTATATAATTATGAAGTTTATATAGCTTCAATAATTTTAAATCTTTTGGCTAACTTACCAGATTTAATTATATTATTATTATTTTTACCTTACAAATGTAGAAAGAATCAGCTTGTCTTTTTTTTTTTTTTTTTTTTGAGACAGAGTCTTGCTCTGTTGCCTGGGCATGAGGGCAGTGGCAGCATCATAGCTCACTGCAGCCTCAAACTCTTGGGCTCAAGAGATCCTCCCATCTTGGCCTCCCAGAGTGCTAGGGTTACAGGCATGAGCCACTTAGGACTAGCCTCAGTTTGTTATTCTTTACTGTGCCTCCAACTTTGGTATTATCATCAAACTGCGATGTCTTTGCAGAAATCTTTTTAAGCAACTTGAGTAAAACTGTATTATAGGGGCTGAGAGAAACTTCCCCTTTGCCCTCTAAAGGTTCACTGAAAATCAACTGACAAAAGGCAGATTAACAGAATGAAGGACATGCAAAATTTATTATTTTTACATGCATAACACTGGGGAATTGCAGGAGAGTGATTATACAGTATCTCAATGGAGTACAGGTATTTATGTATCTTTCTTCATAGGGGAAGGGGAGGTGGGAGAAATGTGGCAATCTAAAGGATAGTAAATGATTTTTAGGGGGAGTAAATGGACATGGAGAAGGCAGAACATACAGTAGCCTGGGACAAAGTCCTGGGGCATGCAGAGCAGACAGTGGTTTGTGACAAAAGTCTGTCCAGGTGTGTTGACAGACTTCAGTCTCTGTTTCTGGATGTGGGTTAATGTAATGAAAACTCAGGGAAGTCAGTAGTGTTCTTTGGCAGGTCTGGTTTCTAAGTAGATAAAGGAACTTTAGAGGACAACTTTACCCTATTCTTTGGGGAGCAGAGAGACCTTGAGGCTGCTTCTTCAGTCTAGCATATCAAAGCACTATATTTTGGGGTATTGGTTTCTAAGCCTCAGTATCATACTTCCAAATTCACTTTACTGAACATACCTAAGCTCTAGTGTGTTGAAAACAAATGAGTGAGCACACTGCTGTCAGTTGTCAGCACTGTGAAACTTTGCCTTTCCTCAAGAACTAGCCTGTACCATTCTTGCCACTTGGCCATGAGACTTGAACTGTGGATATAGTCCCAACAGGAATTCTTTACACATAGCTGGTAAGAGTATAAATTGGACAATGACTTCAGAGAATAGTAAATACCTATAAAGCTGAAAGTGTGCATCCTTTAATCTACAAGTTCCACTTTGTGTCTGTTCTGGAGAAACTTTTGTGTATGTGTGTATACAAGACCTGTGCAAGGATATTTGTTTCAATACTTCTGGACAAAGAAAAAAGTAAAAACTATCTTTTAGTAGGTAAATAAACTGGTTTTATTTGTATAATGGAGCATTTTAGAACAGTAAAAGTGAACAATAATGTCTATTACCAACATGTAGCCCAAAAACATAGTATTGCATGAAAACGCAAATTTCAAAAGGATATGTAATCCCATCTGTTTAAATATATTAAATACAAAGAGTAATGTATATTGTTTGAGAAACAAGAATGAATATGTATTAAACAGTACAAAATATACATGGGAATCACACACACCAACTTTATGAGAATGATTAAGTCTGGGCAGAGCTGTGTCTATACTATCTTAATGTTTGAGAAAAAGGGAAGGAGGAAGTTTCAATTTGAAGGAAATATGGGAAAACATTGTTCTCACTGGTGGGTACATGAATCATATTATTGGCTATATAGATATCTTTTAAATGTTTTAAATATTATTCATAGAAAATAAATTATTTACATAGTATAAAGTCAGATTTGACTCAAACTGAGTGGAATGATAGCAAGCTCTTTAACATTTATTTATCCGATTTTATCCTCTTGTTTCTAATTTGTTCTTTCTACTTCCAAACCCCAATATCATTACCATGAATAGTCAAATTGATTGTCAATAAATGAGGGATTTCATATAAAGTTAATTTCTTTGTTTTATAGGAAAAACGTCAGAGAGAGGCTCATTTTCCCTATACAGCAGAGATTCTGGATTACCAGGCTGTCAAGTAAGTTAATGAATAAAAAAGCAATGAGATGATTTTTGAACACATAAATAAAGGCTTTATTAATAGAGAAGGTAGAGCTTTATCCTATTTCACCATTATTTGTTCCTTTAATTTTTTTAAATGTGGTGGTTTTTTGGCAACTAAACGTATTTTCTTTTCTTTTATTCCCTCTGTTTAAATGGTTTCCCTTCCCCAGGTCACCAATCTGTCTTTATCATTAAATATGTTCATAATCTACCTCATGTTAACTGGAAACAAAGTAGCAGTTATCTTTTTACCCCTTTCCAAAATGCCTATCATTTCTGAAAATGGTTTTTGCATATTTCCTCACAAAACAACACATTGTTGGTATATAACATGAAGAATGTATGATTGATCTGCATAGCTTGAATGCCCTGTAATGTTAAGCTTGTTAACATTGGAAGTATTTTTATTTCAATCCTGCATTCCATTCTAACCAATTTTTAGGCTTCACATCATCTCTAACTTGGAAACTTTGTTTTCAGCTCTTCCACGTTGTCTAGCATGTTGTATTTCTGCTAATGGTATCTTCTTTGCTTTTTCCCCCCATATCTTTAGACTGAGAATCCTGAACACTGCAGATTCCCATTAGAATCAATCCAGAAAGAACAGAAAGGAAAGACAGAATATATTAAGTTTGTTTTCTGCCATCTGTATGCTTTTCCTGAGGCACACCTAATTGCAGACATGGGCACCTGGGCCAATTTTAACTGTCATAATATTGCTCCATTTAATAGTTTTACATAATACTCTATTTTATGATATGCCTTCTCATTATAAAATAGTATATTGTAAGAACTGGAGATCATCTATTCCCATACCCTTATTGGTGAACCCAACAAATAGGCACAGTCTGAATAAATGGTTTGTTAAATATCATAGAGTTGGGCATAGTAGCTGGACCAACACTGAGATTTCCTGCCTTCTGACCAAGCAGTCATACTCTGTTCTCATCCAAGTGATTGTTAAAAATTTTAGTGGTGCTAATAATGATCACTCTATTTTCCATGTTACAGTTAGCTTTATTTCATTATAGTCATTTAAAAATATAGAGATTAGAGTTATGTGATAGCCAGTTGTTATTCCTTACCAGCTCACAAGAGCCAAATTTGTTAAATTTTCAGGAATTTTAGAAGGTGGTTGATACCACATTGCTATCTTAAAAGTGGCCATCATGGAAACATTTATAATGCAGAAATCCAAAAAGGTTACAAATAGGGCTTTTTTTTTTTAACCATTTGTTAAACATTTACCATGACATGGCTTGTGCCCAGTTAAAAATTGCAGAGAACAAAAAAAAAAAGTGATTATTCAGTTCACAGTAGATCAATAGCAGCACTTGAACTTTTAGCCTCCATTAAAGTACTTTTCTGACCTTTATTGAATGATAACCATGCTATAAGGCCAACTAAGATTTCTTTTTCATAGTTTTAGCAATATCCATTGATGAGAATCACAATATCCTCTCTTTGGGGCCATATCAAATGTGGATTGGTAATTGTAATATTTCTACAATTTATAATTGATATGAGAATCACATTTTTTATGGTCTAAGTTACTGTTTGAATTTCATTTTCTAAATGTGAATTCTTCAGTGACTTGGACTACGGGCTCTAGATCTAATTTCTGATCTCATCTGTATCACTCTCGTTGTCAGACTTTTGCAGGCTATTCACTCTACTTGTGAATCTGTTCAGAGCAAAACAAAATTTTAAAAACTAATTTACATCATTTTGACAGTGAACAGGTGGTAAAAATAACTACAGAGTTCTTTAGGTTTAAGATGTTCAGTAAACTCTCATTATGACATATCATTGACTAGAATTGCCTGCCAACCTGCTTCAAGGCCTTAAAATTCTTTTCACCTTGATCTTAAATCTGAGGCAACAGCTTAGTCAAGCAATACTGAATCTTATACTGTATTCTTATAGTATAGGCATACCCGATAACACTGTTACAAATTTGATTACTTAATCAGGTATATGAAAGTGCTATTCTCAGTTCCTGGTAATATAGTAGAAAGTCAGTAAATGTCAGTTGGGGTGGTAAAAACAAAGGAATAAAAGATTTAGAGTCAGAAGACCTAGGTTCAAGTCCCATCTTTACACTGATTTCCTCATTTAAACAGTAGGATTAGCAATTTCTGACTCCACCTACTTTATATGTCTCTGAAGATCGACTCTTCGGGCTTGTGAAAACATTTCAAAAAATAAATACATATTTTAAAAATGTCTTGATTCATGTAACCCACATAACAAAAAGTCTTTTGGGTTCTTGATATTATTTTTGAGAGAACTAAAAGTTCAAAAACCATTGGTCTAATGTTAACACTACTGCTAAACTTGAAAAAAACTATTGGAAACTTTTTAGACTACAACTACATCTAATAAATCGTAGTAGCTAATGCTTACATTAATGTTTTCATTATGTTCAAATGTTTTCATATTTTTTTACACCTTCTTGGCAAAAGTATTGCTACTTAGTTAGAATCAGTGGTGAGCTGTATGTATATAATTGTCCAATTTTGCAAAAGTGAATCTTAACAGTTTTTGCCAAGGATTAATGTGCAGATTCAATTCTCACATCAAAAAACATTTATTTTAAACCTAGGTTTTTAGCACTCTAATAACAATTGCTACCATTTGCTGAGGACTAACGAAGCCAATCATTGAACTAAACATGACCACATTTAACCCTTTTAACAATAACCCATTTTGCAGATTAGAAAACAGGGGTTCTCTGAAAGTATTATTTGTTCAAATCTGGATATCCACCAAGTGTTAAACCTAAACCCACGTTTGAGGTTTGGGGCTATGGTGTAACTATACTGCAGCAAAAGAATCTCTTAGATTCCTAGTCTGTGCCCTTACCTCCGTTTATTTTAATTTGTTTGATTGAGGAGGGGGCTGGGGATTTATATTTTTAATAAGCACCCCAGGTGATTCTAATTCACATTGACTGGAGTTCATGCTTTAAGAGAGCCAACTCTCCTGTATATGTCAAATCTAAGCATAGAAGAGCATTAAAAAAGACACTATAAGATCACTACTGTTTGACAACTGTTTATAATCATTTTGGAGAGGTCAAGCAGGCCTATGGAAAAGAGAAGAACAAGATTACTGGAATGCATGATGCAAAATAACAATATTGGTATGTATAAGATTTAAAGGTATTTAGGTGACAGAAAGATTCATTTTTGAAAAATTCATAGAAGCAATGCATGATCCCCAGGAAGGAAACCCAAAATTCAGCAGAGGCGAGAGAAAATTATGTTGCAGCAAGGACAGACAGCATCAATGAAAACAAAAGGGCTCTTAAAACAAGAAAAGTTCCTTTCATCACTATGAAAGGAACAATGGCTTCATTATTTATTATTGCTACTGAGCTCTGAGTATGCTGCAGTTGCTAGAAGAAATTGTGATGGATGACGTTAGCTGATTTTGGGCCTGCGTAAGTAAACTCAGGAAATGCAAGAGTTAAAAAGATGTATTACTTCCTAATTCAGAGAAAAACATGTATTCCAAGCAGTATTTATTATAGTGAGTCAGAGAAGGAAAAAATATACTTAACTATAATTGGCTGCCATTTTGTCTTATTCACAAGTGACATAAAAATCCAAGGAAATATAAATAGTGACTGCAAAATTATATTCAAACACCACCTTGAAACCATTTTTCTTCAACCAAATCCCCCAAGGAACATTAACTCTGCTATTAATGTACATAAAATGCTGCTGACATGCTACAAAATTCAAGCTAATTTAATAATGCCTGATGGGCCTTACTTCATGTTAAGATGATATAATAATATGTTGCTAAATGAGTCTCCTCATATTACCTTCACAGCAATCACATAACTGATGAGCCATTAAAAGGAAACTCATGTAGCAGTATTACTGGAAACATTGATAGATCATTCTACAATTGAATTTCTTTTATTGATCCAATGCAGAGCATAGAAGCTAGCATCTTTATTAACATTAGGTACAATACTTTAAAAAGCACTACTGTTAAGCGAAAAATCCTTTTGTCATTACCACACAGTTTTTCATTGGTACCTCTTTAACAAGTATTTATTCATGTACTTTGAGTAAATTTTTCTCAGAGTGCTCAAATGTAGAAGATGGCAGGGTCTTGGTTTTTTGAGAAATTGTTAAGATTTATCTGAGTTCAGATATTATACCTTTGAGAAAATGACAACTTTTAAAGCTCTACTTTAGTTAACTCTTACTTATTTGAAAATATACACATACCATTTACTTCTTTCTCATCCTCTTTTTGCATTGTGGCCAATCTCATTACGTACAGATATTTGTAATGATAAAATATGAGTCAGTACATCAGGAAACATAACAATGATAAATGTCTATACACCTAAGAAGAAAGCTTCAAAGTAAATGAAGCAAAAAAATTGACAGAATTAAAGAGAGAAATAAACAAATCACATAGTTGAAGATCTGAATACCTCTCTCTTGGCAATTGACAAAATAACTAGACAAAAAAACTTAGTTCATTTGGTTCTATGTCTTTACTATCAAAAACCTTGACCTAAATGATATTTATAGAACTCTACATCCAGCAACTGAAGAATATAAATTCCTTTCCAAGGACACATGTTACATTCAACAGGCATGAACTACATGTTGGCCCATAAAACTGTCAGTAAATTGAAAAGATTTGAAATCATAAAAAGTATATTCTCTGACCATAAAAGAGTCAAATAAGAAGTTAATAAGATAGTTAGAAAAACACCATATATTTGGGAATTAAAGAACACATATCTAAATAACCCATAGTTTTAAAAAGAAATCACAAGGGAATTTAGAAAGTATTTCTAACTGAATAATAATGAAAATATGATATAACAAAATTTGTTGGTACAGCTAAATCAGTGCAAGGAAGGAAAGATATAGCTTTAAATGCTGATAGTAGAAAAGATCTGTAGTGAATGAGCTGAGAATGACCCCAAGAAGCTAGAAAAAGAAGCACAGAGTAAACCCAAAGTAAGTAGAAGAAAGGAAACATTACAAATAATAGCAGAAATGAATGTAATAGAAAAAAGTAGAAAAAACTAACAAAGCCAAAATTTGGTTGTTTGAAAGAAAAGCTTGTAAAATTAATAAGCTAGGCTGTTTAATACAAGTGGTGAAGGGAAGGAAGAGAGATCACATATTACCAAAATCAGGAACAAAAGAGAGGTTATCACTATAAATCATAATATACATTAAGTAGATAATAAAATATTATTAATAATTTAATTTAGTAAATTTGACAAATGAAATAAATAAATTTCATGGAAAATACTTACCAAAAGGAGATAAGATGAAACAAAATCTGAAGAGATGTATATCTATTAATGAAAGTGAACTCATCTCAAAAACCTTCCCACAAAGAAAGCTTGGGGGTCATATGGTTTCACTGGTGAAATCTGTCAAACGCTTAGGGGAAAAACCCACCAATCTATTACAAATTATTTTAGAAAATAGAGTCGGAATACTTCTCAGCTCCTTTTATGAGGTGAGCAACACCCTGATACTCAAAACCACCCATGTGTTCATACCAGAAATGAAAGTTTGATTTAACATTTGAAAATTTATTTATTTAATTCACCTCATTAACAGAATCAAGGAGAAAAGCAATATGATCATTTCCATAGATACAGAAAAGATATTTGACAAAATTGAATACTTATAATAAAATCTCTTGGCAAACTAATAGATGGCAGCTTCCTCAATTTGATAAAAGACATGCATGAAAAATCTATGGCTACCAACAAACTTAATGGTGAAAGACTAAATGCTATCCTAATGTCAGAGTCAAGGTAAGAATTTTTGTCCTCACCATTTGCATTTTATGTCCTGGCCAGTGTAAAAAGACAAGGAAAAAAAAACATAAAAATGGAAAGGAATAAATTAAACTGAATTTGCTGATGACATGTTTGTGTACATAGTAAATACTAAAGAGTCATCAAGAAAACTTCTAGAATTATGTACTTTTAGTTATACCACAGGATACAGAGTCAATCTAAAAAAATCAGTTGTATTTCTATACCCTAGCAATGAAGAAAATGAAATTAACAAAATCATACTGTTTATATTAGTATCAAAAAGCATGTAACACTGTTGGTTAAATTTAACAAAGGTTTGTGAGACTTCAGCAATGAAAACTATGAAACATTGCTCTGAGAAATCAACACCTGTATGGCAAATGATATATTATAAGAGCACCACAGTAATTCAATGATAAAAGAAAAATCTCTTTATCATATGATACTGGAACAATTGTGTATCAGTATCTGAAAAAAAAAGAATTTCAACCTTTGCCTTACATCATATACAAATTTGAAATGGATCATAGACTTTAAATATGAAAGCTAAAGTAATATAGCTGCTGGGGGGGAAACACAGAAAGTAGCCTTTTAGTTTTACTTTAATGGGATATTTGTTTAGAGGAACAGTATGAGATGTCTAAATTTATAAGGAAGGGATTTAGATGCCTAACCAAAGAATTTTATTCTTAAGGATTTTGGATTGGACAGATGGCATGATGAAAAATAAAAGTATCTCTTAGCAGGTTAAGCTCTGGTTCAAGAGAATTTATAAACTGGAAACAAGGACAGTATTTGAGCTTGTCTTGCTCTAGGCCACATGTGAAGAACAATGAAATAGGTAGTTTAGAAGCATTTTAGTTACATAGAAACACATTGCAGGTGTTAAAAGATAGTTAAAAAAAGATAAAATCATGACTGTCTCACAGATATAAAAATGAACAGGTATATAGATTTTATCTCACCAGTGATGAAGTCTATAAGGTGTTATTACAGCCAGTTCAAAGGAGAATCCAAAACCAGACACATTCATAGAGCAAAAATATAGAAATGAATATACAAGTAGAGGCAAAACTGTTTTTTGTTTGTTTTTTTCTCCTTTGAAAAGGAGGGCATAGATTTTGAGGGTAAGTTTGGTTTATCCCTCCACTGGACAGAATTTTTTTCCTGATGTATAGAAAATTGTTCTGCATTGCTACCAGTAATCTACAACTTACAGAGTTACAAAAGCTCCCATTGAATGAGAATCATAACCTGGAAAGGTGTACTCTAGACTGGGGAGTGGGGTGGTCAGTTGATTTTGGCTACTAGCCAAATGCCCCAACCGCTTTCTTTTTTGTTGGGTCTATTCATTTACATATTAGCTAGGACTCCTTTCTTTCTTGCTGCAATGTCAGAGTTGAGTAGTTGCAGCAAAGACAGTATGGCCTAAAAAACTTGAATATTTTCTGTCTACCTCTTTACAGAGCCAACCCTACTGTAATAATGCATAATTTTCCATCAAAGCACTAATTTTTTCCTTCACAGGTATGGTTTCTGAAAATTAAGAGAATCAGGGGCTTTCATATGTGGCTAGTCCCTACACTGGCCTGCTGTTTCTCCAAGAGAATTAATTAAAATTAGTTGTTTTAAGGAGCAGTTTGGATTTTTCCTTATGTAACAATAAACCTAATAGTAAGGACCTTAGCCTTGGGCTGAATTATTAGAAACATAATATTTAGAATAAGAAAGTTGATACTGTATTCCATTCTAAGCAAATCTATTTCAAAACAGGCAAAAGTAAGCCAAACCCCATTCAGAGCAGAACTTGCAAGTAGTAAAGTAACTTGTGACTCTGTCATATCGAGAATGGCTGCAGGACTTCGGAGTGTTTAGTTTTAAGAAATTAGGACTCAACATGAAAGGCATCTTCAAATGTTTGAAGCATAGTTTCGCTCTTTGTGTAACTTTGAAGATTAAAATGTTGGACAGTGAATAGAAGTTAAGCAGTCCTGATTTCAACCCAATATAAGAAAGAATATTCTCATAGCTGAGCTGTTCAGAGGGTGGAGTATTCAACCTTAGTAGATAGTGACTTTCCTCTCACTAGAGATATTCAGGCAGAGACTAAACATTCACTTTACTGAGATTTTATAATATCAGAATTATTTGATGGAAATAAAAGACCTTAAAATGTTCATTAATTCCGTGAGCTCTGTAGTAACAAGTAAAAGGCTTTCCAAGTGATATTGCTGATCCATCTGAGGTTGGAGACTACAAATTACTATTGACACTAACCTACATGGCTGTATATGTGTTTTAATTTTATTCCAGTAGTACCCAGCAGACTGAATGTATAAGCACAGACAACAAATGGTTGAATTGATATAGTAATCAAGTTTGCAGGACAGTTAGATAGGTTAATGATGGTGTTAATACACAATAACTAACATATATCTGACACTTAACATTATAAGCATCATTTCATTTGGTCCCTTCAGTACTCTGTGAAAGAAACGGTGTCGTGGTGCTGCTGCTGTAACTGTTGTTATTTGATAGCTGAGGAACCTGAAATCTCAAGGACTTATATAATTTCCCCAGGATTTCATAGCTGAGAAATATCAGAAGGATAGGAGAATTGACATAGTGATGAGAAAATAGTTAAAATAATAGACTATGTGGTCTAAGTTTCAAAGGAAGAAAATGAAGCCAAGATTAAACTTTGGAACTGGAAAAAAAGGTCAAGATGTTGAAGGCCATGAGGTGAGAGAACAGGTGCAGTAAGTAATAAGGGAGTAATAAGGATTGACACTGTAAGAATAGGAGGTTATGTCAAAGAATATCATAATTAAAAAATTGAGAAGTCAGCCGGTTCCTAGTGCTAATAGCAACATCCTCTTTTGGGGAGTAGATTATCAGATTGGTGATTAGGGGATTGTTGGAGTCATGAAGGTTAAGAAGACATGAAATTAGCTCTTAGATCAGTGTTGAAGCTATCCAAGAAATGATTCGCTCATGAGGTAGCATGTGAAAGGACCATGCACAGTGGCCGGCACACAGTAGGCATTCAGAAAATGTTTGAATCTGAACCATGAGATCTAGGAAGAATGTGTTAACAAGGTTAATAAGCCATCGGCTGCTTGCAGGGTGATCTTCTGGGTTTTGTGGGTCCTTTGGAACATAGGTAAAATAAATTGTTTTGTGGGAGGAAAAGTCTCATCCTGAAATACCAGGCAATAGACAATTTAAATTTCCTGCTTCTGTTAAAGGCCAGAGAGAGTTAGATTATGCAAGGGTTACTTGGCAGGGAAAAAACTTCATTATTTCTTTGTTTCTGTTCTCTTCATAAAAATTGATAATTATACTTTTGGTGATACATAGTGCCCTTTGGGAGCATTGTTTCAGAAAGTCGGTTTGTTCTTTTGCAAATTTACTTCAGGAAAAAAGAACCTATTAAATAATGGGCAGGGATTAGATACCATCTCAAAACAAACAAAAAAGAGTTGTCCAACGGGGTCTTACATGATAAAGGGTTATTGTCAATTTGGAGAGTATAACAAGAGCTGAAAACTGGCAGAATAAATGAAGCAGGAACAACAGAAAGTTGACAGTTATTGAAACTGGATGATGGGTACATGAAGGTTCATTATACTCTTTTTTTCTACTTTTGTGTATATGAAATTTTCTGAAATAAAAAGTTCAATTTTTCAAAGATGTCCAGTATGTGATGTTTCGGTTCTTGAAGTATTGCATGCCTACCTATATGCCTAATACTATACTGGATTTTGTGCTGCTCTTAATTGTACTTATGAAAATATGAGAAATTGAGAAGGGGGGGTACTATATTGCCACATGTGAAAGCTAGTATTAAAGAGAAAGGGAGTGGCTTCAAGATATGGGAACTCTTCTAAAAGTCTCAGTGACTGCATAACACCATTTCCACAAAAGCAAAAGAGAAGTGACATTTCTTTATTTCCTGTTCTTCTAATGTTAGTACCTCACATAGCTGGCTTCTTTGTATTCCTTAAAGAAAAGGCTCAGAGAGACACTGGAAGTACTATAAAAATACATTCAGAGAGCCCCTTTTGTTTTTGTTTTTGTTTTTGTTTTGAGAGTCTTGGTCTGTCGCCCCCAGGTAGAGTTCAGTGGCATCATCATAGCTCACTGCAACCTCAAACTCCTGGGCTCAAGTGATCCTCCTGCCTCAGCCTCCCAAGTAGCTGGGACTACAGTCACACACCATGATGCCCAGCTAATTTTTCTATTTTTTGTAGAGACAGGGTCTCGCTCTTCCTCAGGCCGGTCTTGAACTCCTGACCTCAAACAATCCTCCCCTCTCAGTCTCCCAGAGTGCTAGCATTACAGGCATGAACCGCTACGCCCAGCCTACAGAGACCCCTTTTTAAAAGGAAGTTTCTAAATTCAGACATTCAGAAAAACTGCTCACTTTCAAGAAAACATGCTGAGAGCGTGCTCACTACCAACTTCGTAAAAGTCTGCCTTCAAGAAACCCTATATAGCATTTTTGGAAGCAGGGACTCTTTATGGAAGCCTATAAATTCCTAAAAGAAATTCATTCTTATTGCATATTTGTAATTATTTAAATACTAGATATATTAAAATGACATTTAGCTGGTTTTCTTCATATTTCTTTTATTTCTGAGAAGTCTTTATTGATCTACATCCCAGATCTCTCTACTCCGATATCTTTTCATGCATGATGCAGGATTCAGGAGGAAAGTTGAAAGAAAAGAATTAGTGGAAAAGAAATATTAAAATGATAAACTTTCCCTTGCCACTTGTAATTAAAGAAACTGGGAAACAAACTGCTAAACTGTCATGTTTTAGCAATTTGATAGTACATAGGTAGTGTATTTTCTTTTTTAAGCCAAAAAGATTGGGCCAATTGCGTTGGCAGGATACTTTTGATGAATGACTGTCATTATCTTCTCAAACCTGCATGACACGTTAAGTATAGACAGTGATAATTAAATTTTAAGAGACCATGTTGAGATTATAAGATTTGGAACTTATAAAAGAACTGGCATAACAGTTGGCTAGTGGTGGCTGGTGTGTTTTTATTGACCCAGGAAAGAATTAGAAGTATCTCAGGTTTTCTTTTACTTTGTTTCTCTCTCCCACCCTTCTCCCCCCAAATTAATATATTGTCCAAAGTGTTGCTAATGACTTGAAACTATTCAGGTTGCACAAAGCATTTAATGAAATCTTGTCTTAGACAAAACACTGGAGAGGATCATAATTAATGTCTCATTTTCTGCCAGAGTTGCTATTGATTACTCATTCAAGATCGCTTTGTTTTCAGAATGATAACAACTGTAGTTTCCATCACTATCTAATGAGATTCTTAGGATAGAGTTCTTTAACAACATGCTGATAATTGCTAACATACTCCTGAAATTTCAGTGTAAATGAATTTGCATCATAATACAATTATTTCACAAAATGTCAGTGTTTTCCAGATTTGAAACTTACTACATTATTTTTAAAAATCATTTGTAGAAAATTAACAGAAGACTGATATGTTATTAAAGCCTAACATTTATTTTTTACGCTGAGTGGCCCTCACCCTCTGATATTTTGATTTGATGTGACTTGAGGTGAGAGGCTTCTTTGTCACTCTCCAGTTCCCCTGCCATAACCTCTGAAACTTCAAATGGATATATAGCTAAACTGTGCTGTGATTTTTTTTTAATTAAAAGAACAATTTCAAATATGGTAATACTATACTAATTTTGCTCTTAGAACAATTCGTTTTTTGATCCTACAGTGACAAAAGAAACACATGGTACTACAGCATAAAGAATTCAACTGAGAAATCTTACGAGTTTGTGTATTCCATTTGATCATGATTATTTTACATCTTTCTGTCTCATTAATTTCAGCGTACTCCCTCCTCAAAAACAAATCTTTTGAACAGTTCCTGGCCTTTATATATTAAAAACTGCATACTGTTTTAAGATAGGCATGAAGTTAAGGAATCCTGTAGCATGTACTCAGAGCAGAGGTTCCCTGAGTCCATAATAAATATTTTAAATGTTTTGAGATATGTGACTATAATATTAGGTACTGTGTGTCTTATTTTTCTAGAAAACAATTTAATAATGAGTTATTGCTTCAAAATTTTAATCATAAAAGTATGCTAATATTTTTGATGCAGAATTAATTAGGTCCTTATTTAATCTAAGTTATGAATGGATATGAAAGTATGTTTAGTACAGTGTTTCAACCAAGCCGTTGAATGGTAAAAAGCAATTCTGAGAAAGCAAGCCTGTTTATCAAGATTTAATTTTCCCTTTTGAGGGTAAAGAATATTCAGATTATTGCAGTGTGGTTCTGAATCCTTCTAGCTACTGAACAGCACCATTTTATATAGGATGTTCTTCTGTCTTCCTATAAAATCACATTTAGAGTACCTTCCAATATAATGAACAGAGAGTTCATATTAATAAAAGATGTTGGCCAAGCTCACTACTTTATTCATCTCCTTTACTTTTCTTTCAGTGTCACATCAAGGCTCACACTGAATAGCCTCATCAGCTTCACGTTTGAGAGGGTATTTCTTGCACATGAAGAAGGAAAGAAAACTTAAAATATATTTATCACACAGGCTATTAAAGTTCCTTATAAAGAAATGGGGATTTTTGTTTACAGACTAGAGGTTTGACATATGTAATTCAAAATGTAACTTACAGTAGGTTTTAGCACAATAATCTAGGCCAGTAGCCTAGGCTATATTAGTCAGCGTTTTAGGGGATAACTCTTCATTGATTATTCTTCAGTATTAGATGCATTTTTCACAGATGAGATTCTAGATGACTATAAAAAAGATTCTTTTCTAAGAATATGTTAAGAAATTAGTACTATGTCATTTTTGAATACTAATTATGCCTTGAACAAGACAGCTTGGCAGAATAAAACTGCTTTGCCTAGTTCCCTGTCCTCTGGGATATTTGTGTATTCTTTTTGCCTGAGATACTTTCAGGACAAGATCAGTGGTAATCAATAGCTCTCCTCATTTGTTTTAGGCAGGCAGAAAAATCAATAATATGAGCTGATATCTAATTTTAGAAGAAGAAAAAAAAATTGTGCTTTAACATTACCTAAATGTTTGAAGAATCAAATAAAGGAAAAATATATTATTTTGTTAGTGACAGAATATCAAAATGTTAGGCTTTCATAATTTAGCCCTTGATTTTTTAATCTTATTTCCCCTGTGGTTTCCCAGATATTATTTCTTAGATTGTCAAGTCCTTGTGGAAAAAACGTGGTCTTACACTTCTTTTGTGTTTCTTATAATGATGAACAATTCATTTTAGTCAACAGGATAAAATATCTTGCATTCTTAAAAAGAAACAATTTTTCCTGTATTTATCCTACCTAATCATATGAATCATGATACAGATTAAATAGGAGAAATAGTCAATTGCTGTGATTAGGACAGCTGAGTGAAATATAGCCTCTGTATCTTTTTTGGCATTTATATTCATTATGGAGGCAGAAGACAGGGCATTTCCTAAGTACATTGCCAGATTTGTCTATGTGAGGTGAAAAGTTTGTCAACACTAAAATTGGTAACAAGTAAACTTTTTTTTTCCTAACAATATTTGTTCTTTTTTTTCTTCCTTTACTGTATTCAAATATGCAAAGTCTACCATTATATATTCTGTAGGCAACTCAGATTTAGGATTGTAATCCACAATTGTTATATTTTTTCAAATTAACAGTCTTATAAATGATAATTCTGTTACCAGACTATTTTAGAAGTCTTGTATTGAGGAAAGGGCTTTCTGAACAGACCTAGATTTTATTAGGGTTCTACTACTTGCTATCTGTATAATATATAAAATCTATATAATGCTTAATAAGATTGCTGTAAATACTAACTGAGATGGTACATTTGAAAACCCTGTAGTGGATCCTTGATATTTATTCTTCTTTACTCCAGTTTTTTATTTTGAAAAATTACAAACCAGAAAAAATTAACACAGAAGAGGTTGAAGAATAATACAGTGAATGTCCACTTGCTCTTCATGAGGAGTCATCAGTTAACATTTCACTATGTTTGTGTACATATTCCTTTTCTTATGCTCTGTGTGTGTGTGTGTATGCTGTATATGACCTTATACACACAAATGTACATACTTCTGCTGAATCATTTGAGAATAAGTTGACATTTTCCATTTATTCTTTATCTTGATTGATATTCCTTGAATCTGTCACACCCCTCTTTGGACTTAACCTCTAATTGTCAACCCTCTCTCTAGGGATCTGTCACTTCAGCCCCTATTCTCTTGCCTATTTCCAACATCCTTTCTTACCATAGCCATTGGGAGTTGTAACCCAGCCAGTTCGGATTCAGAGCAGACGGGGTCTCCTGCAACCTCAGGTCACTTTGGACAAAGGGTTTGTGCCCAGGAAACAGAATAAAAATGTCATTCATCTTATTTTCATTCTTTTGTGATACTTAGAATGTGGTGATTTATGGCGAAAGGAAAAAATATAACTGTTTTTTGTATTAACTAGGCCAATAACCCAATATATGACTTTATTTTTAAGCCTTACTTCTCCCAGCAACTCTGTTAGCTATTAGTAACATACCCATTTAAAGAAGAGGAAACATACTCAAAAATGTTAGATAATTTGCTCGAGATCGATCACTGGTCAATATTTGAACTTAGGGCTGCTAACTCCAAAACCAGTGCTGTTTCCAGGACATAAACAGTTTTGTAGGTGTTCATTCTACTTTTAACAATGTAAGAAATGTGCTTTCCTATTCATCATTTGGATTCCACGCCTCTATTAGTCTTTATTATGACTATTGTTTGACTTCTTTGAAGAAATAACTCACTGACTAAATTTTACTCATCTGAAAGTTTATCTATTTTTATCTTATTACTTAAGCAGACAGACTTCTCTTCACCAGCCTCCAAGCTCAATCCTTTGTCCCTCCTTCAAAGCATTAGATTAGGGTCAAAAAAAATACTGTATAAAAAGGGCCAGATAGTGAATATTTTAGGTTTTGCAGACCATACATTTTCTCTTGCAACACTGAACTCTTACATTGTTGCATGAAAACAGCTGTAGCCAATACGTAAGTGAATGGGTGAGACTGTGTTTCAAGAAAAGTAATTTTAAAAACAGGCCCACTTTGACCTATGGGCTGTGGTTTGTGACCACTGTCTTATTGGTCATTGTCCTATATATGTCCATAAGAGTTTGTGTGCCAGAGAATGTCGTGAGGGATGCTGTTAAGAGACATACAAATGTCCTTCTGCTCTCATGTGTTTGTTTATGTGTGCACAATGACCAGCCTCATATGTGCCTTCCACATGAGAAAATACAGATAAAGTAATAAAAAAAAAAATAGCAGGTGCCTCAGAACAAACTGATATCAATGAAAATCAGTTTGACAGAAAGCAAGGAACATCCTATTGAAAGACCAATGATGTTTAAAAGGAAAACTTATAGGTACATGACCCCTGCCATCAAGCATGTGGTAATGATATATTCCATCTTGCATGCTGTGAGTCATATTCTGACCTTGCTATTTGAGAAATGTTGAATGTCCCTAGCATGGGCAAAATGAAAGAAAAAAAGAAATGCAAAATAGACGTGACAATGGAAATTTCACTGTAATATCTATGGAAGACTTAAGGATTCCTAGGTCACACCACTCTAAGACATGTAACATCATCTAAAGATCCATAGTTCCCGGTCTGTTTTATTAATAGAAAGTACATATACATGTGTTGTTTACATTGGTCATTTTTCTCCCTTTTATCATTTCTTCTGGAGATTATTATTTTAAGGGGGACTGTTTCTCTTTTATGTCTGATAATGACACCTTTCTCTCCCAATCTGCTGAACATTGTATCTGTTGGAATTTGTTGGAATTAATGCTCAATAATTACATTGGTATTATATAGTCTTTTCATGTACACCTCATATTTTCTGATGATTGAAATCGTCTTTTCCCCACTTTTGTCCTTTATAAGGGAATATATCAACATTTTCCATAGAATAATTTACCTTTCGAGGAATCTGAAAAAATGACATTCTTAATTATGAGTATTTCTAAAAGATACAGTGAATGATTTTGGCTGGTGTAGTACATTGATTGCGTCATTTGTGTTCTAGCATTGTTGAATAAGCTTTAAAGAAACTGAAACATAAAATGAAAATGAAAAACAACACAGCAAAACTTATGAGATACAGCAAAAGCCATGATCAAAGGGAAATTTATATTTATAAATGCCTACATTTTAAAAGGAACAAGCTCTCACATCAGTAATCTAACTTTACACTTTATGAAACTAGAAAAGAAGAACTAAACTGAAAACAGAAGAAAGGAAATAATAAAAATTAGGGCAGAAATAAAGAAAATAGAGAATAGACCAGGTGCAGTGGTTCACATCTAATCCTAGCACTCTGAGAGGCTGAGGTAAGAGGGTCGTTTGAGATCCAGAGTCCAAGACCAGCTTAAGCAAGAGCAAGACCACCTTGTCTACCAAAAATAGAAAAATTAGACGGTTGTGGTGGCGTGCACACATAGTCCCAGCTACTCTGAAGGTGGGAGGATTACTTGAGCCCAAGAGTTTGTGGTTGCAGTGAGCTATGATGACACCATTGCACTTTAGCCCAGGCAACACAGCTAGACTCTATATCAAAAAAAAAAAAAAAAAAATAGAGAGAAGAAAAGAGTAGATGAGGCAATGTATGTAAGATGTTCAGCCAGTACCTGGCACAAAGTCAGCTATAATTTTTCTGGCTTCATCCAGTCCCTAATGTTGGCTCTGTCACTCTCTCCCTGGGGAGACGTTTCCCCCTTAA